>VYZP01076598.1:0-15876 GCA_013400635.1 Hypocryptadius cinnamomeus
GTCTCTTCCAACCTGGTCATTCTGTGATTTCGTGGTTTTGTGATTCTGTGATTTCATAGTTTGGCAAGGACGCTCTGGGAGCTCCTCCTCCCTGCCCTGCCAAAGGGACAGGAGCTGAGCAGGCGGAACAAGCTGCAAATTCATCACTTTGGGAGGGCTGTGGGCCAGCTCTGGTGCCACTAGAAATCAATGGGAGCTTTATCTCCATCCCCAATGGAAGCAGGATCCGGGCCACACAAACCAACTTTGATCACATGTCTGGAGGGACCGGCTCAGCCCCAAAGTGCTGCCTCAGAGCCACCCCCCAGCCACAACTCCTGCTTGATTCCAGGGTTATTTCCCAACAGAAACCACAGCACAGTGAATAAAATCATCAAGCCAAACCCCAGCCCCTAAAATAAAAAGTGCATCACTTAATCTAGTTCAGCTGTGTTTCCGCAGATCTTTGTGGAAAAGCCATTATTAGCTCCATACTCAAGAGTTTAAAGCTTTTTTATTTTCTGAAAGCCTGTGTTGCTATAAGCACAGGGCTGAGGGTATCATTAATCCATATTCTGTTACTGTGGCACAGCAGATTCCTCACTCGGTGAAAATATGTTCAATTTCAGAGACAACTAGCATGGAAAAAAAAAGAAATAAAAGTGGGAAGAGAAAGGGAAAAAGAGCAAGGAAGAAAAAATCAAAAAGGACAAACCTGAAATGAAAATGCCATATCAAAAAGCAAGTATTCGGGGGAAATATTAGCACTTTTAACATAATGAGTTTGTAACCTAAATACATATTTCAAGGATGAAATTGCTGACCCTGTCTGCCCTCCACAGGAGGCTGAATGGCTCAATCACAGCTTAATCTTCCCTGAAAAGGCTACAGAAGAATATCACAGCCCTTGAAGAACAACACACATTACTGATGCCCCAAGATTCACAATTTAACTCCTAAAAGGAGGGGGGACAAACCCCTCAAATCTCACCCATCATTCTCAAAAAAACCCAAGTCATTTCCTCAGAAATAAAAATGAGATAAAACAAAACCCACACAACACAAGATGAGGATTGAAAACAAGGGGTTGCTCAGAGGAAGGGTGAAGCTTCACATGCCCATTTTTATTGTTTCTCATAGGCAGAGCCTTTGTATTAAACTTAAATCACTCTGTATTTCCTAATTCAGCTACACACTGGTACATGCCAGCATCCTGGCTTTTATTGGGATTATTAATCAGCATGGGACACCAATTTGTCAGATAATATCCTTTCCTGTCCCAGAGATGGGGCAGGTGAGAGGCGTTAAAAAAACTTCTATTCCATTTTCAGTCTCATGTGAAGGGTGAGGTGATACAGATGTTATAATTCATGCTATCACAATCAGAAGCCAATTGTTTCCTAATTACAAAACACTATAAATGTTTCTTGGCCTGTCAGTTTTAGCCACATCATGCTGTAGATGCCTTAAAGCCAATCATCTAAAATTGCTCTTCACGGGTCCTACTACAATGAATCTTTCATAATTCTGTTTCTCCAAAGTATCCAGTCTTATTTGCAAGGCCATCCTTTGAAACTTTTGCTAGCTCCATTTCTCTCTCCACAATGTCTGTCCTCTTCCATGGCATTTCTAGAGTCAGCATTTCCTATCTCAAGGTTTGCACACTGTGTGGGCCTTGAGAACTTTCTACAAACCCATTTCCCACAGAGAACACCCCATAACCCACCAGGAAAATCTGGGAGAAGACACCCAGCTCCCAGTTTTTCCAGCACAGGAACAGAGGCTGCCTTGTGACTTACAGGCAAACTGCAGCTTGGCCTCTCTGCTGACAATGGTTCCGAAGGGGTTTGTTGCCACACACTGGTACGTGCCAGCATCGTGGCTTTTATTGGGATTATTGATCAGCAGGTCTCCTTCCAGCAGGCTGTAGCGGTAATCCATGCCCACGTCAATACTGCTTCCATTTAACTTCCACCTGCAGCACAGAATGCCAAAGTTAAACTCTGCTGATGCTCCTGGGTGTTTGGAAACACAGAGTGAAGTAAGTAAAGGAAGGTTTAGAATGGCTCTGACTACTTATTAAAAATAAAATTTAAAAAAAAAAAGACAGTGCAAAAATGGAAATTTCCTGAGTGGTATTGAAATATTCTAGTATTTAACTGAAAGAGCAATATCCTTGACATATATTTCAGTCTCTGAAATGATTAATGCTTCTGTAGTTGCTGGTGCTGCTGCTCTTTGGAATTAATCACTTGGCAAGGGGAAGTCCCTGAGACAGGATCTCTAACCCATTCAAGTCCACTGAGGTAATTTTTTTTTCCCCCCTCTCCCCACTTGCTGGTTGTTTGTTTATAAATTTCAGAAAACTCCCTCCTGGCAGATGTTGCCACAAAGTGGGGCACTGAGGAATTCCAGCCCCTCCCAGCTCCTGAGTGCACAGAGAAGCTCTGGAGCTGTGTTTGCACCGTGAATCCGTGGGGTTTTTGGCACTAAACAGCTGCCTGTGTCAGGAGGCAGCACAGAGGCAGAGGCCTGGTGACTCTAATTGGTTTCAGAGTGGCATTTACTGGTGAGCACAGTGAGAGGCACCAAAGGGGAGAGAAGAGCAGCACCGATGATTTACAGCAGCAGCAGCACTGCAGGAGGACAGCACCTTCCTCCAAGGATCCCAAAGCAGCTACTAAAGCTGAAAAGAATGAGGAGTTTTGTCCATGTTTATGGGAAAGGATGGTTAATCTGAGAGCCAGGACTATTTATAATCCTTTTGTAATGTTTTAGAACTCCTGTCCAAGTTTTGTAATTGAGTTGCAATACCTGGAGATTTCCTGGTGTCCATTCCCTGTGTTCCTAAAGCTCCAGGATCACAGAACATCCTGAGCTGGAAGGGACCCACAGGGACCACCAAAGTCCAAATCCTGGCCACGACACCCCAAATCCCACCCTGGGCATCCCTGGGAGAGTTTTCCAAACCCTCCTGGAGCTCTGTCAGCCTCGGGGCTGTGCCCATTCCCTGGGGAGCCTGGGCAGTGCCCAGCACCCTCTGGGGGAAGAACCTTTCCCTAAAATCCAACCTAAACCCGCCTGGCCCAGCTCCAGCCATTCCCTGGATCCTGTCCCTGGTCACAGAGCAGAGATCAGAGCTGCCCCTGGGGACTTTTTTGGGACCAGCACTGTGGTAGCCTCCAGAGACATCACTGATACACACAGCAGAAAGGCTCTAAGAACAGTCTGAACAAACCCAATGGTTGGTCTGGGATTTCCTTTCACTTCACAGCTCAGCTTCACTTTCTTCTCCTCCGAGTCCAAGGGGAAGATGACGCTGTCGGGCTCCTGGAGGAAAACTGGCCCGTGCAGGGTGTTGTCATCTGCAGGGACAGGGAAATGGGACAGGTCACTCATGGAATCTCCATGTTCCAGGCTTGAAATATAAACCAGAGTCTCAGCAGCAAGAGGCCGTGTGCCATTCACCTTGGAAAAGATCTGATGTCGCTTTATTTAGTTGATAACAGCAGATTTTTTTTTTTTTTCCCAAAAGCCACTGCACCTCAGACGGAGTCATGAAAATGTCCTACACTAAAGAGAGCACAGAATGGAGCCTCACCCAAAGTTCAGACAAAGGGAGCAGGCACTGCTGTCATAGCAAAGCTCAACTCAAACCACAATGCCCCTGGCACCAGCCCCACAGCTCCCCAGGAATGAGGCTCCCAGCCCTGACAAGGACATTCCACACTCCTGCCCTTCAGAGCATTAAAAACTCACACTAGATATAGGTAGAAGAGGGAAAATATTTTGGCAAAACAAGCTGACACGACCTTCAAGGAGCTCAGGAGTCATTTCCCAGCAGTCCAGCACTCTGGTGATTACTGACGGGAGCCTCCCTCGTGCTGACTTTCCTCCTTCATTTTAAAAATACACTCTGATTTTTTGAGCTGTTAAGTCCTCCCTTTCTCCTTTCCTCTCTCCTCAACCACTTTCTGCTTTCACCTTATCAATTTATCCTCTCTCAGACCTGGGAGCTGCTCACAGGCCCATCCCTGAGGTGCAGCTCTTCCCTGCCCACCGCTCTGCAGAATTTCAGGAAATTCACTGACACTGCTCAAAACACCCACAGAAAGCTCTGACTAAACTCCCTGCTCTCCATCCTGTTTGTATCAGTTTTATCTCCACAGTGGCTGTTCAGAACACAAAAGAAACCAACTTTTCCTGCCTGAAAAGATCAGCTGTCTTGATTTCACCGAGACTTTTCCTCTCATCAGTGTCAATGTCTGGCTGCTCCTCTAAGTTCAGAGCAAGTGAGGACACACTGGAAGTGCTCACAGTCAGAAAGTCTTTCAGCTGACTGGAAGGAGCCTTGATTTAACATTTTTAAATCATTTTCCAATCTTTTGCTGCCCTGCAGACTGTTCTTTCAGAGTGCAGGGACTTGCAGGGATGTGAACACAGAATTCACTTCAGTCAGGCTGCTGGAAGCCCACCCAGATGGGGATACAGGAAATTTGTGGGTATAGGAGGTCAGGGGAAAATGAATAAATAAAATTTAGAGATGATGGGATGTACAAAAAATATAGAGAAAAAAAAAAGAATGAACAGAAGATGATGGATCTTCCACATAGAAGGAAGGTGAGAATGAATGGGAATATCCCTGATATTGCCTGACCCTGGGAAATCAGCTGGATTACCAAGGACAGAACAACAGCCCTTCACTCAGGGAGAGCAAATTCTGTCATCTCCACAGAAGTATTTCACAGAGACTCTGCCAGGAAGATTAGAAAGGAACCAGCTCTCCCCCGGGTCCCCTCGCTCAGGCCCCACCACAAGCACAGTCACAGGCCTTGGATTTATCTTTATTTTTAATTATATGCTAATGATACCTGACTGAAACTCATCTATTATTCAAAACACATTTCACATCGTCTCTAGCTTTAAATTACACCTGTGTGCAACTCATGTTGCTGGTGGGAAAAGATAATAATAGCCATAAAGCATAAGGGACTGGATTATGGCATCCAAACTTGTTCCTGAGACCCTGCACTCCCTGAGCAGCCTCATCCACCCTAAGAAAGAATATTATAGCCTGGCCCATAAGGATTATAGCTCTGAGAACTGTATGAGTGGCTTTGAAAGCAAGAGATTTAAAATATACTGGAATGTATCCAGTTTTCTCACTGGAAAATACACAAGTGCTCAGGTTCTGTGTAAGAGATGCCTCAAATCCCAGGAGCACAGAGTCTGATGGTGGCACAAGCCAGAGCATCCCAGATAATCCAGTTAGGGACTGCTGACTCAGGGCTCTGTCACCTGCCTCACACCCTTCTCTGGGCTGTCATCTGCTGTTATTTCAATTAGAGAGTGTCAATTTATATCACATCACACCAAAGGTCTGACTTTGGTCCTCCTCCCATCACAGGAAAACACAGCTTGCATTAAAAGTGAATGGTTCAGCTGCTTGAGGTGGAAAACAGGAACAAATCTGAGGGTCCAAAAGTGTCCCCACACCTCCAGGACAGCACCTGGTTGCAGGAGCAGAGGTGAACCTGCAACACCCTGGTCTTCAAGGGTTAATGAAACTGGTCCACCCCACCCTGTCTGTGTCATTAATTAGTGAGCAACTAACAACTTAAAAAACACAGACTCAAGACAGAGAACTAAAGGTAGAAATAGTCACAAATAGGTGAAAACACTGATTTGTCTCCTGAATAACTCAGTTTACCCAAGCTCAAGTGGAAGCTCATGAAAGATCAAATGAAAACACTTCCAAATATTCCACCTGCTGCTGACACCGTTCAACATTAAGCTTTTAGATGGCAAAAAAAAAAAAAAAAGCCTGCCCTTCCTGTTGGGCAGCAAGAGGAAAAACCCTGGTGTGATTTTCAAGCAGAGGGAGAAGCTCTGAGAGCAGCTGCAGCCTGTCAGGGGAGCAGAGGAGCAGGAAAAACCTCACAACAGCGGCTAGATAAAATTATTTTGAGTGCCTTTCTTCTTCCTCTTATTGCTGCCTGTGTATAACCAAGATAAGCAAGTCCAAACTATTTAATCTTCAGCCTGTGGAGCTGCTTTGCTGCAGCCTTAATGTGTGATTGAAATCACTGCAGCCCAGATCCCACCACTGGGTGATAAGGGCTGAGCCACAGAACCTGACACAGGAGGAGGATTTGCTTCACAGAGCACTAAAGAGTCACTAATAAATAAAACAAGCTGCCATCTAGATTCTTGCAGACAGGAAACTACAAGTGCCTGCACCAGAAGAAGTCCATTTTTGACTAAGTTGTGTTATTCAGATGTCTATTGTCAGCACAGGCAAAGGCGTTTGCTCCCCTGAAGTGTTTGCTTTTGTGGGAGCAAAGTTTTGCTGTTTGGATAACTCTGAAATGCAAATTCTACACTTTTAAAAATAAATTCAAAGTGGTAACTTTCTTTCTGTTGCAGTAATGTCCAGGGACTTTCACTCCAACAGTGATAACACATTTTTGGCTTATCACTGGTGAGCACTACGAGCAGCTCAATCCACAGAAACCACCGAGGCCAGGAGGAGGCTCTTTGCTGTGCTTAGAGGCTTTTCCCCTCACCCTTCTCATCAGATTGTGTCTAATAGACTCTTTTTTGGTCATTTCATCAAAAAAGAACAAGAAGCAGTGCATATCTGTGTACACACACCTGAGAGTGCCCAGTTATTGTAGCCCACTTCCCTTTACACCATTCAACAGCTGCTGCCACTCCTCACACATTTCCCACCGCCCCAGGACCACAAAATAAATAACTTTCCCAGCCAAACTAACTGGTGAAACACTCCCAGGGGCAGATTTTATTTTTCTGAGTAACATTTCTTTTGAAGAGCCCAAAATGAGTTAACCCAGAACGAACACGAGCCGCCCTCAGCCTAAGACAACCTGCAAACAAGACTGGCTTCCAAAAAGCATTTTCCCCCCTCCTTGTCAGATAAAACAAACGTACTCCTGCTCTGGGTCTGCCTCCTCTGACAGAAGTGTGTTTCTTTCAGTCAGAGGCAGGATCTAGGAAATTTCAGTGGATTTGACAATAAAAGAAGCATTTTAACCACAGAAGGAGGTGTGTGTCCATATGGTGTTGGATGGAAAGTGATAGATCATTTCGAAGAACATTCTGCTCGATATATATTTTTCCCCCTAGTGAATTACAAAACCTATTAAAAAAAAAAAAAAAGCCAGATTAATTGGAATACATTCCAAATGAAGAGTGTATTTGCTGTGTCCCTCCAGTACCCCAAAGCTGAGAGCCAGCCCGTGCAGTTGGATGCTGAATGCTGTCATCTTCCCCTGCTTTTGAGGAATTGAAACATGAGGAATGTCAGCCGAGGTTAATTCACACCAAACAGGTGGAACCATTCCTATTCTCTCTGAACATTAAGCCTGGTGACAGATACTGGTACCTAAATAGAACTGCTTTAATTTCCATTGAAAGTTATGGCCAATTTGAGAGAAAGTTTAATTGAATATTCCACACTGTAGGGAAAGATAATAACTAAACTGAACAGAGAATTCTTGGAGTACATCCAGGGTAAATGAGAGAAATGCTTTCCGTGTTTGCTGCTGGGGGAATTGCTCCCTGCTCTGTGTGCTGGGCTGTTTTCATACACTGCTACAAGCTGGTATTTCTTTGAGACAAAACTGCACCTTGGGAAGAGCAGCTCTTCAGAAAAGTGGGAAGTGGAATGGATGGGACAGCTCAAGGGCACGGCTGATTGCCACAGCAGCCTGCTCTTCAAGGTGAGCAGCTGCACTCCATCCTCCTGAGCAGGAAAGGGCTCCACTGGATGGCTCTCTCCTTCCTTTTTGCCCATCATTCCTGTTAACAGCAACTGCACTTGGCTTTGAAATTCAAACAAAGAATATTTCACACCATATATTCCTGCTGTGACTAATTCTGCAGACTTCTCAATGAACGAGACCCACTAAAGGTGCTCCCCGTTCAAAGGAAAAAAAAAAAAGGATAAACCCCAGATATTTTAAAAGTGTATGAAATGGTGTTTTCCATTTGTAGCTCTGCATCTTTGGGGACAGCCCCTTGATACAAGACTGGGCTTCTTTTGTGGCACCTGCTGGTGTCCAACAGCTACTTGTGAGCCTTCTGCTGTCCCCTCTCTTGTCCTGCTGTCCCCTCTCCCCCTCTGCTGTCCCCTCTCCCCTCCTGCTATCCCTTTTTCTCCTGCTGTCCCCTCTCCACTCCTGCTGTCCCCAGCCCAGGGCACAGCCCTGCCTGAGAGGTGACAGCTGCCACACAAGTGTCTGACACCCGAGCTCCAAAGCAGGGTCAGATATTCCCCAGAGACCACGGGAGCCCAGGGGACAGGAGGGAATAAATCTCCCCTCTGGTAAAGGCAGGCCTGGTTGAGCTCCAGCGTTGGAGATGGATCCAGCACTGCTCTGACAGCTCCACTGAGGAGTGGCCCAGGGATCTGGAGCAGCCTGCATGAAAGGCAGGGTAAACTCAGCGGGGTGCCTTGAGCTCTGATCATACACACAAATGTGGATATTTGTATGGGGATATCCTACACACAAATGTGGATATCAGAGACACAAATGTGGATATTCACATGTGGATATCCTACATATAAATGTGGATATTCCCTGGGCCTCCTCTCCTGGCTCCAGACTGCTGGGAGAGGCCATTCCCACCACAGCACAAGGGTCACCTGTCCTCCAACAAAACCCTCATTTCCCAGGATGCAATTTGTGTTCTCTTAGCAAGTCAACAACCTGATTATCATCACACACGTCCCCTTCAGTGTCCCACAAAAGCACATTGCCCCTGTACTGCAGAAAATCACAAATTTCCTCACCACGCAGCCTCTTCCCTGAGTCACCACAGCCAAGAGCAGGAAAATAAACAGAGGAACTCACAGTGCCCTGTTGAGGACAATATCAGCCCATGACAGAGCTGTGAGTATAAAACAATAGCAAAAATCAGATTAATACAGTGCTAATGGTGCTACCACAAGTGCTGGGTGTTCTTGCATGGAGCTACTTGGGAAAAGAAATGTTTCCAAGGCCTGTGCTAATTATCTATTGATTTATTAGTAAAATGTAAGGTGCTGATATAATTGCTGTCTGCCAAGAACACACATCATTATTGTAAAACTTTTAGCTGTCTTGAGTATGACAGGGACTGTAAAGTGGATATATTAAAAAAGCAGAAGTTGGTTACATGTGCATATTTTGAAGCCACATATTTCCTTTCCACAATTCCTCCCTGGACTTCAACTGATTTGAATCTCTGATGTAATCAGGAAGGTGTGTAAAAGCCAGGTTAACAAATGCCATCCTCCCCACCCCAGCAGCAGACAGGCAGTTATGTAGTGAAAAAACCTCTTTCCTTTACAATCCCCAAGCCTTAGAAAAGACAAGTCCCTGGGGCAATAACCTATAATCTCTGTCTCATCTATTGCTGCAAAAACAAAGACAACTCTGGCAATGTGTCCAGGCTCTCACTTGATTGAGGAGCCAAACCCTACAGAAAGCTTCAAGGTGAAAGGAGCTCTCTGGTGCTTGGCTTCAAGGTGAAGCCTCTTTTCTCCCTCCAGGTTTAAATACACCAGCCACTGTCAAAGGAGAGCTGATCCCTGCCAGCTTCTTATCCATCTGTTTACAGAGAGCTTTAGGCCACGGATTCCCCTCTCAAATATCTGTGAATAAGCAGATGGAATTACCAGGGCCTCAGGAGCTCGCTGGGAAGGGAAGGATGACCAGCCTGGAACAACCAGAGCCTGTAACTTCACTTGTAACTTAATTTGCACCATGACACTGGTCAGAAATGCACTGGGGTGGCTCAGCCTGCCAAGGGGCACTGCTGGAAATCTGGAAATCTGCCTGCTCTGGGCACAAAATCTGCAATTAGGGTGAGGGAACACGAGCTGGGTGCAGGGGAATCCACAGGGATTCCAACCAACAGGCACAGAGCTTTCAAACCAACACAGCTTATACTGTGCACAAACTAATAGCTGGTTATTATTTGCACAGTTTATTCTCTGCACAAAGCAGAGAATAAAACACCTATTTGTGAACTCAGTGCACAGCAGGGATATTTCTCCTTGGAGAAATGCTTGGTTTTGGCAATTCTGGAACATTTCCATGTCCCTGAGACAATGCTGCAACAGGACATGTGTGACGAAATTTCATCATCTCCACCTGATGGAGGTTTGTTTTCTCCCTATTTTGGAAAAAAACCCAAGTAGAATTAAAGTGCAAACACATTCCTTTCCGTCACAGAGCACTGGCACAAGCAAGTTTTAAGCATCTGCCCCATTACAAATATTACCCTCTGCAATTTTCTTCCTATTTCTAAATTGGTCAGCTCTTGCCTTGAGAAGAAAGGACAATATTTCAATATAAGAAATTAAAAGGTAACTGAAAGAATGGTGAGAAAGGGAAACCTCATGTTTATCATGTTATAAATTTACATTTTTGGGACAAAATTTTCAGCATCAGCTTCCAATGGTCTGATGCAAGACTGATGGCACCCTGATTTAATTAATCTTATTTTATTAATTTTATTATTTAATTAGTTTTATTATTTTAAAAATACTTACTACTAAAAATAATGAAGATATTTAGGAAAAGAGAAGGATCTCTGCTTTGGAGTTACACAGAGAGGTAAATCCAAGCCTTTCCTTGCCAAGCACTGCACACCTTGATGCTGAGCAGGCTCCTGACCCCGGACAGGAAAACCTCCCTCACTTTTCACTGCTGCTAAAGCAAGAAAATGTTTAACAATCCTGTAAACAGGATCCCAGGCTGTAATCTCCAGGTGGTTCTGTTCCATAAATGGATTTAAGGCATTTGAAGTCTGCTGTGGGGCACTGGGCTGGCAGCTCAGCTGCTCTCACTCTCTGTGACTTTGTTGGAGTGGCTGCAATTGCTCCAGTTCAGGGCACATTTGAGGAGTTGCGCTTCAGTTTTTTAAAACGTTTCTGCAACCCTCAGCAGAGCAGGAACAAAAGCCAGTCCCAGTACCCAGTGGGAAATTAGAGAACAGAGAGTTCCTGCTGTGGCTCACCAGCACTGGCCACCCCACCACGGGCACTCCCCAGCCCTAAAAGTCACCATTTATCCTCATTTTTCTGCTGGGTCACCCCTGCAGAGCAACCAGACCCTCCATGCAAACACAGACACACAAACACACAAACCCAGCCTTAAAATTAACATCAAAATGCCAAACTGAGGGAGGCTTAACTAAAGTTCTCAGAGTTCAATCAGCAAAGCATCAAAGGAGCAGCCAGGAGTGCAGGTTGTACAATCTGCCCACGGATAACATGCGTTCCCTTAATTTCCTTAAATGTTGTGAACTTTCAAGCAACACAGCAGGGAAAAGATATCAGTAATAGCTGTCAAAACCCTGACTTCTGACACTGCAATTTAGCACTCTGCAAGCCTGCTCAGAGGGATGGCATTTGTCAGGAGAGCCTTTCTTGTCCCTGGTGTCACACGAGCAGGTGAAGCTTTCCCACACTCCTGGCTCACCTCTAAAGAGCAGCACCACGGGGATGCCCCAGAGACAGAATTCACCTCCAGGGAACAGTTTGGCCATTTCAAACTGCCCTGCCCAGCTCAGCTTTGGGAAGAGAAGCTCCTTTTTGTGGTGTTTCAATACCAGGAGAAAGCAGCTCCTGAAAACAGAGTCTTGAATGCAATACAAGGAAATGGCCTTAGGTTGTGCCAGGGCAGGTTTGGACGGGATATTTGGGAAAATATCTTCACTGAAAGGGTGGTCAGGCATTGGAACAGGCTCTGCAGGGGAGGCAGCATCCCTGGAGTGTTCAGGAGGGTGTGGATGTGACATTTGGGGACATGGGGTGGAGGTGGGTTTGGCAGTGCTGGGGAACAACTGGACTCGATGCTCTCAGAGGGCTTTTCCAACCTCAACAATTCCATGATTCTGTGACATCCAAGAGCCTCAGTTTCCCAACAGAGCCTTTCCCAAGGGTAAAATTTAATTTTTCTTTACTTATGAAGACTTTGGTTCCTCACCTAGAGAGCAACATTATGCAAAATGCAAATTCAATATTGATGAGGAGAGCGAGGCAAGAGCCAGATTGAGGGGGATCACATGTATTTCCTTCACCTGATCCAGGCCTATTACTTTATAACTGAAACCCAATTTTATTTCATTGTTCAACAAGAAATGATGGTTTACTGCATTGATATGATCAACATGAAATGAAGTGAAATAAATCACTCACTATGCAAGGCCCATTTATGCCAAGCCAATATAATGCTTATGGAAGTCACAGATCAGAACTGTGGTGCAAACTAAATGCTACTCCTGCCTGTGTTTTAGTATGAAAAGCCCAAAATACCAGAAAGATGCCAAAATAGGAGTTGACTTGCATTACTCATTTTAGGAGTAATGGGAGACCAGCAGAGTTGTAGTGGTTTGTTTTTCTCTTTTGGTAAATTACAAGTCAGAAGTTAAAAGCAAGAAAATTAACTAAAATCATGTAATTTCATTCTAGAGCAGAGAAGGCTTAATGGGTAATCGAAATAATGTGTACTGCTTCAGCAATTTTTTCATTACAATTGCAAAAAAAAAAAGGCTTTCTGTGTTTTGAAAATTAAGGATTATGCTGGATTGAGAATGCATTATGAAAAACCTATTTTTTTTTTTCTTCAGAAGCCTCAAAGACAAATAAGAATTTCTGTAAGCAGCCTTTTATCTGGGACAGAGAGCTTGGGCTTTAACTTTTCTCCAGTAAGCACAGCAGCACACTCCATAAGGAGAAAAGTGCAGGCACAGTAATTAAACAGGGAATAACTCTTTATGGATCACTGCTGTCTGGGCAGGGCCTTGTTCTGTGAGCAGCAAGAATTCAAAGCCACAGAGTTCCTCCTGAGCCATTTGCTGCTCAAGGCATCACTTCTGAGAGAGCTTCAGCACCCTCAGCAGCACTGTGGCTGCAGGGAGGCTCCCAAGCGCACTGAGGAAGTGGCCAAAAGCAGCTCTAAGACATGAAAACATCAGAAAAACATGAAAACAAACATAAAGAGATGAAAACAAACATAAAGAGATGAAAACAAACATAAAGAGATGAAAATAAACATAGAGAAAGAGAGGAAACATAGACAAGAGAGGAAAACAAACAAAGACATGAAAACAAACATGAAGACATGAAAATAAAGACATGAAAACAAACATAAAGGCATGAAAACAAACATAGAGAAAGAGATGAAAACAAACATAAAAACATGAAAAGAAACATAAAGACATGAAAATAACCATAAAGACATGAAAACTTACATAAAGACATGGAAACAAACATACAGAAAGATACGAAACCAACCATAAAGACATAAAAACATACATGAAGACATGAAAACATACATAAGGACATGGAAACATACATAAAATCATGAAAACAAACATAAAGTCATGAAAACAAACATACAGAAAGATATGAAAAACATAAAGACATGAAAAGAAACATACATAACGACAAGAAAAGAAACATAAAGTCATGAAAACATACATAAAGACATAAAAACAAACATAAAGACATGACAACAAACATCTTTCTTAAAAACTTCTGTCTTTTTAAAGATGCAAGAGATGGAGATGATAATATGTAATTAACACATGGGAGAACAGACATCAAAATTAGTGCTGGGCTTTCTGCTGATGCATTTTAGGAGCTGCCCTAGCCCAGAAGGAGGTGCCCAGCCAGGGGAAGGGTGGTTTCTTTCAGGGGGGTTTGACACAGATGTGGTTTCATGGCTCAAGCACATTTGTTACTCTCAGACCTTAATTAAACGCACACATCCTTCATTCTTCACTCATAATTTGTTTCACACAGCAAAAAAAAAAATAAAAAAAAATCTTTGTCATTGTTGGAAATGCAGACGTCACTCGAACCTGGCTGTGTTTATTCTGCAGCAGTGTAAGGTACATCCTTCCTGCTTTGCTGTGGGCTCTGGCTGGGATTGGACCTTAAACCCACCCAGTGCCACCCCTGCCATGGCAGGGACACCTCCCACTGTCCCAGGCTGTTCCAGCCCCAATGTCCAACCTGGCCTTGGGCATTTCCAGGGATGGGGAACCCTAAAAACCTGTTAAAATTCTGAGTTAAAGCCGACTTTGCTGTCACCTCAGCAGGCTTCTGGCCTGTCTCCCCAATTAACGTCCTCTAATTAAGGATTATTTTCCCTATATTAAGACAACCACCAGTTAACTACTACATCCTCCAACAAATCTACTTAAAAACTTAAGAGTTTTTAAGGTAAAAACTAAGAGCTGTTCTTGGTTTTTGTTAGCATTGCTACAATTTGAACTCCTTTTTGCACTTCTCTGTAAACTTTTCCTCGACTCTTTACTCAGCACAAACGTCCCCTCGGCTTCTCCCAAGTAAGCAAAAACCTGCTGGGTTCCTGCTGCAGCAGCATTACTTTGTTTACCTCTAGAAGAGAATTAAAAGCATTTTCCCAGTAAAGAACAAATGTTTACAGTGCAGAGAGCACCGTGCCCGTGTTTGCAGTGCGCAGTAACGCAGGCAATATATCCCTTAAATATTTCTCTAATCCCATGGATGATTTTTCATCTTGCTGGGCTTAGTCAATGAACACACAGCAAGCTCCTGCTTAAACAAAGCCAGTTTTCCCTCCTGAAGGAGCTCTGAGCACACGACCCACAGCCCTTAATAGGCACATTCCCTGTATCCCATACAGGGACCAGCAGTTTGCCTGGAAAAACTCATTTTCCCCCCAAAGCCCCCCTGTAGCTCCCACCTCCTCTCCTACAGCTGCTCTGGTTTCCAATTCACAAAAGCAGAACCTCTTTAGAACCAAAATAAATACTAATCTTAAATTCAATGTACCCTGACAGCAAATAAGTTTGCTGTGCTTACTTCAGCATGAATAAAAAGCCCGCAAGGAGACTCCTACATAAGAGTATATTTACAAGTTCCATTACCCACTGGAGAGATTGATGTAATAAACCCATAATAAAAAGCCTCGTGTTATGGATTTCTCTAATGTTTCTTATCAAACAGCCTGTATTATCTGGGCTTGTGTATTCAATTTAAAATAGGTTTGCAATAAGTGCCTGAGAGCTGGAGGTCATTTTCCCCGAGTTTTCTGACACGCTGGGACATGCAGTGTCTTTTCCTGCCCTGGGAAGCTAAAAGCAGTTTGGAGCTCGGTGCAGAGCAGTTTACAAAGCAGGCAGAGGATGAATCCAGGAGAAAAAGAGTGGGAATGCATTACCTGAACACCTATTCCCAGCTCAAACCACAGAGAGCTCCTCGGGGCACAGGACCCAGCACAGTTTATTTTTCTGACTCAACAGAACAACGCACTTGTTCCTCAGGAGATAAAACCCGTCCACAGAAATTGTTTTGCCACCAATTGTCGCCTCATTTGTATTTCATCCTGGCTGGCAGCAACACAGGCCAGGTGTTCTCCAGGACCTGCACGGGATCTGCTGCAGTCACTTCAGCTTTTAGGAAAAAATAGCCCAAAATTGGGACAACAGCTGCACTGGTTGGAGGTTGAAGCAATAACTTCCTATTTATTTCACCTATTTATTTCTTCCCTGGCACAGGATTTAGCTAATAACCATTAGTTGCTAATTAGGATTCAAAGCAATTTTCCTTAGGACCTATTTCAAATCACTGCAACACAATTATGCAACGCATTTGCCTCGTTTATTAAATCTTTTAAAGAAATTGCTGGTTTAATTTTCAGTTCTTAACCTCTCCCCCCACAGTGTCCTCTGCTCACTTCAGAGGAGCTCCATGGACCCACATGAGAACATCCATTTTCAGTCCATCTCCCTTTCCCTGGCACCATTTTTGCTAAAGCCTCCTGAATTAACCATTCAGCCCCTGTAAAATCCATCCCCAGAATCAGGGATGGATGGGAGATTGGGAAGGAATTC
>VYZP01076600.1:0-102844 GCA_013400635.1 Hypocryptadius cinnamomeus
TACAACTCCTGCATTCCCAAATACAAACTCATGCATTCCCAAATAAAATTCATACATTCCCAAATATTTCCAAATACAACGCATGCATTCCCAAACACAACTCATACATTCCCAAATATCCCCAAATGCAACACATGCATTCCCAAATACATCTCATGCATTCCCAAATAAAACTCATGCATTCCTAAATACTCCCAAATAAAATTCATGCATTCCCAAATATAACACATGCATTCCCAAATAAAATTCATGCATTCCCAAATATAACACATGCATTCCCAAATACAACACATGCATTCCCAAATACTCCCAAATAAAACACATGCATTCCCAAATGAAAACTCACACATGCCCAAATAGAATTCATGTATTACCAAATAAAATTCATGCATTTCCAAATACAACTCCTGCATTCCCAAATACAACTCCTGCATTCCCAAATACAACTCCTGCATTCCCAATACAACACACATATTCCCAAATAAAAACTCACACATTCCCAAATACAACTCCTGCATTCCCAGACTTGGGAATGTCACACGAATACCACAAGCTGTGCCATTCAGGGTGCATTTTTAACCCCGTGCTGCCCGAGCAGCAGCCTCTCCTGTGGCTGCAGCCGGAGCCCTGCCCGTGGCCGATGCCAATCCCGGTGCCGGTCCCGGTGCCAGCGCCGTACCTGCTGCCGCTCCACGCTGCTCAGGCTGGGGGAGATGCCGACTGTCCTGGCTGCATCCACGCTGTTTTTGGTCAGTGCTAGGGGCTGCTCCATGCTCAGGCTGGGGATGGAGGCGTACATGTGGTTGGCGTGGAGGCTCATGGTGGGGGCAGCCGCCCGCTCGATGGGGCTGCGGCTCCGCTCCCGGTGCTCCTTCCGGTAGTCCCCGTTGGCAGGCTTGGTTCTGGCAGGGAGCAAACAGGGAAAAGGGATTTGTGTGGTTCCAGGCTGTCCTGAGATGTGCAGCATTCCATCAGCTCTGTCAGGAATGCACCTTGCCAGGGGGAATCCCCCAGTGGGATATCCCAAGAGAAGCCAACCCTCCACATCTGCCAGCTTTGCCAACCAGCATCTGTCTTCAGCCTAGAATTTCCTCAGATACTCATCCACATGCACCAAGGAACAACTTTTCCAAACATCAGACTCCTCCTCTTTACCATGCTACTAATCCCACTCCATCTAACACTGCCATATTCTCTGAGCATTGCTGAAGCCCAAGGAAAGTTTATTTTACTGAAAAGACATGGCTGATATCAGCAAAAATGCAGGGAGTCAAGGCAGGAAGCAACATTTTCAGAGGAGAAAATGAAGGAAAAGCAAACTACACTGCACTTATCTCAGAATCATTTATTTACAACTGCTCTTTCAAAAGACTAATTTCCAGCTACTCCTGAACAGTAAATCCCTGTAGATGTGCTCACATAATGAGCCCATCACTCACTGCAATGAAAAGAAAGCTGGGTTTGTATCTGGGGATGAGGGATTTCAGTTTCCACACTGCAACAGAATTGTCATTAAAGGCAAACCAGTGATTGAAGGGAAAAGCACTTCTCTCATCACCAGGTGAACGTGGGCATCCCCAGCAGCCTGGAGTCAGCAGTGCTGGAAGAGCTCACACACTGCAGTGGGGAACAGCAATTTCCAGCTGCAAAAGCACCAGAGGAGACCACTGGCTCCACAGAAAATAAAAAAAACAACCTGTCTTGGGACCGTTCTTGAGTACCAGTGAAACGCCCCCTGCGTCCTGTCTAGAAGTGTGTGAAATTCGAGGTGGTTTTTCTCCCATTTTTTAAAGCCCATCATGGCAAATTAATATGCAGGAACAATCTTTAAAAAGGCTCTGATGAAAGGCAGAGACAGAGAAGGAATCAATATTCAATGCTGAAGTAAGTTACAAGACCATAAAGCTACTGCTTATTTCAGTGTCTGAGGAAGTCTCTCCACAAGCAAGGCTGAGGGAAAACAGTGCTGCCAATGAGGGAAATAAAGAGCTCCTAAAACACCCACATGGGGCGTGGGGATGTCCCATGGTGACCCTGCCCAGCCCTAAATCCTTTAGCCTCCACATCCCCTGGTCATGGATTCCAGGCTTTAAACTACGTACTTTTTAAAGTACCTTTTCTTCACAGGCTCTTTTTGTTTCTTTTCACCTAAAATCCAATGGCTTGGATTGCCCTAGCCCTGACTCTTGAATTAGTAGAGAGAAAAAGCCATTGCTCTCCTCTTATCATCTTGCAGCCACTCCCAAGTTCATCTCTTCAGCAAGCTTTTATTCCAGTAATGCTTTCTTCAAATAAAACCTATATCTTTGTCATCTTTGTGGCCCCTGTCAGTAAGAGCTAAAAGTGACCTCCTTCCTGCAGATGAGGATCCAGATCTCCACTGCATTCAGGAATAGCACCTTGGCTGAACTACTCACAATTCTTCTGTGCTATTCCTCAGCTTGCTCCAGAGTCACTTGGCTGTACAGAAATTATCGCTCCTGAATCAAATCTCAGCTCATTTATCATGGTACAAGTTGGGTTAACATGATGCCAGGCAACCAATGACTTGGGAAGCTCAGGACACAGGGACTCTGTGCCAAATTCCCCTGGCAGCCTGGGGAGGGAAGAGCCAACAGCACAACAATACAATCTGTAACCCTTTGCATCCCCTTGGCCCTTGTCACTAATTACAAATTAGCAGCTGCAGATTAGGAGAATCCACCGTAAAATCCAACCCTGGAGGTTTCACAGCTGCTCCTGTGTGTTCCCCAAGCCCATTTTCCAGGCTGGATTTGAGCAGCAGCTCACAATTCCCCAGGAATCACTGTCCCTGCACTGTCCCAGCTCAGTTCCAGCAGAATTCAACTGCAGCAGCAGCCTCAGCAGGAAAGTTTGGAATTGCAGCACTCTGAGCTAGTGACTGATGCAAATGTGAGTTAATGGCAGCACAAGGGGTTCTATATTTAACCTACAGTAGCTCTTCTTGGATTACAGCATGGAAACAGCTCCTGGGCACGGGAATGATCCCACCCCAGCCCTGAGCACGCAGGCAGGAACCTCACACACAGCCTGGACAAAGCCTGGGGTACCCTGGGAACCAGCAACCCCAAAAACCACCTAAAATCACTGTGCAGCAAATGCTCCTTCTTGGTGCTGCAGTGCAGAACCTCTGGGGCTGCAGTCAAATTCTCACTTTTCAACTAAATATTAGCTGGGCTGCTACAATTAAAATTACAATTTGGGAGCTGCAAAACCACCAACAGCTCCAGGAGATTCCTACTTCTCACTGCCTCAAACAGAATCTCTACTCAGAATTATTGTGTTTTGTTTTAGTAAGCACTAGCTGATATTCAAAGCAAAAGTTTTGTTTACTCCCCAGGAAATGCTTACAACATGAAATAAAACATGTACCTACACCAGTTGTTTGGGGTTTTTTGTCTTAGAACTCCCTTTTCAACAATTTAGGGTTGCATTTACTGGGGGGTGGGGCTGTCAAGTGACTACTGATGAACAAACTTACTGAAATTCCCAAACAAAATAAACTTTCCATTTTACACACCAACGCTTATTTCACTCATCCTCACCTTAAATGAAGAGTCACAGCCCTAAATATTGTTGAACTGGCAATTTTTCTGCCAAAAAACCACCAAACCAGCAACAACGACAACAACAACAAAAAAAACCCCAAACAAAACACCAATCCTAACAAAAATTATAACAGAGAAAAACCCATCAAAAATTTTCCCTGAAGACTTTTGTAAAAAGAGACCAAAAACTGGGCAATGGGATCAGCTTGTCTCCAGGAACAAGCCCAGCAGGCAGACCTTCCCTAAAGACACCTAAAATTATTGAGTTATCTCAGTAATCTCAGCAGACCACACCCCAGGCCTTTCTGTAGGCAAATAATTCTCTCTTCTTAAATTAGAACAACTCCTCTTCCGGGCAGGGAATGCTTATAATCCACTCCCTAAAAATCCTCTCCTCAATTCATCCACCTTCAATTCATACAGTCTCCAGAAAAAATGAAAAACACCTGAAGCTTCTATTTCCACATCAGATAATATTTCTTCTGGAAATGTAGCAGCACCGTGTAGGACAATACCATGAAAGCTCTGTCCTCCTGAAAACACAGCAGCATTTGGGGGTTCCTCCTGTTCACATATAAATAGCAAATCCTACAGATTTGTCAGACAATTGTAAGATTATTTACAGGGCATTCATCAATTTCATGTTATTAAGTAATTTAGAGTGTCACTTAGAAAATCATTTTCTACGGAAAATTTGTTGTTGTTATTATGATGATTCTTGTTTTGCTATTAAAGACTTTATCTGAAGGGGCAATCACAAGGTAAGTATGTGAAGATAATCATATTTCACTGAAGTCCATGAGCTCCAACATTCCCCCCACTCTGGACAAGTTCAGAGATGCATCTCTCAAGTCAAGGACCCAAAATCACAAAGAAGGATTTCTGACCAAGCTCAAAAAAGAATTTAAAAATATATACTACAAACAAATCCAGCTGTACAAACAGTTTTGCCATCCCTGGACTCCAGTTTCTCTTAAAAATCAGCAGATTTTACCAACCCTGAGTCCAAGAGCAGTGGCGGGGGGAGGACACCAGAGTAATTCCAGTGTTCAAAATCCAGTGATCCTATGGGCGAACCCAGAGCAGAGCCAGGCACAGGGATTCATGCCCACCACCCTCATTCCCTGCTCACACAGCTATCCCAGCTACTTCCAGCTTTATTTTAGCAAAATTAGACACCATCCCAACCTCCAGTGAATGTCTCCAATCCTTGTCTTAAAAATCAGCAGATTTTACCAACCCTGAGTCCAAGAGCAGTGGCGGGGGGAGGACACCAGAGTAATTCCAGTGTTCAAAATCCAGTGATCCTATGGGCGAACCCAGAGCAGAGCCAGGCACAGGGATTCATGCCCACCACCCTCATTCCCTGCTCACACAGCTATCCCAGCTACTTCCAGCTTTATTTTAGCAAAATTAGACACAATCCCAACCTCAAGTGAACGTCTCCAATCCTTAAAACCCAGCCATGCTTTCCCAGCTGCTCCCCAGTGAATCGGAGCACTTACCAAGCATCATGTGCTGGGGTGGCTGTCCCCAAAGCCACAGCCATGGCAGAGAGCAGCTCCAAGGTGGGTAAATCCCCCTGTTCCCAGGGTTTTGTGCCGCAGAACCTTCACCCCAGGCTGTTCTGCTGGCTGGCACCGCCAGGGGGGAATTCACAGCCGGCCCACAGCAACAGGCGGCCCCTGCCAGCTGCTGCAGGAAAAGGGAAAAAAGAGGCCCACGAAGGGGACAGCGCTGCCTGCACTCACTTCCAGCCTGCAGAGCCCTCAGGAATGCTGCCAAAAGCATTACTGTACCTCCAAGGCAAGGAATCACAGACGGTTCTCACTCCCTTTGGCAGAACCGCAGCGCTGGCTTGAAATGGAAGCTGCAGTTTCACTCGCACAAAGAACAAGCACCCCCTTTTCTTCACACAAACACAATGCCCTGCTGAAGAGCAAACTTTCATTTCTGCAACCTAATTCTGACACGATTTGAATATTTTCAGCATCTTTGTGATATTTGTTTTCCAACACCTTCTACTGCCTTTATTCACTAGGTCTGAAAGAGGGCAGCTGCTTTTGTTAAAGGCTGCTTAAGGATTTCTAACCCACTGATACAGAATATCTGCTGCACATGATGAGCATCACTTCCTGCAAAGTATCTACTTGCACACTTTAATTCTGTCACTGTGAGCTAATTCTCTTACTGCGAGGGAAAACTAGAATTTAAAGTGGTATTTCAAAATGCGATCATATACATCCAGGGAGAAAAATCCTAAGAGTTCCTTACTGAGAATTTTTTAAGCAATACAAATTCACTAAAAAAAAAAAAAAAACACAAAAAAACCCACCAAAAAACAAACAAACAACCAACCCAATAAAACCTGAAAGCAGCAGCAATTTGCTCTGAGTTTCAGCCAATTATCTGAAGGATTCAGAACATGAAAAAATACTCCAAGCAGCCCAATGCCCTCCTGAATGACTGTCATCTAAATATACAGCCCCATTCCATCCCACTTTACCAGCTATGTGCTTCCCAGTTCCTCTGAACAGCCTTTTTCTTTTCTGGCTCAGT
Source organism: Hypocryptadius cinnamomeus (assembly GCA_013400635.1). Taxonomy (NCBI): domain Eukaryota; kingdom Metazoa; phylum Chordata; class Aves; order Passeriformes; family Zosteropidae; genus Hypocryptadius; species Hypocryptadius cinnamomeus. The sequence goes on from VYZP01076600.1 coordinate 6,129, forward strand.
ACTCCACCCCAAAACTTGCAGAGATCCTGGTTTTTTGCAGGAATCACTCCTGCAACAGACCCAGGTATGGTTTCCTGAGAAACATGATGAATACCCTCCCTCAAAGGAAAGACCTTTAATTCTAAACCATTGAAAAAACACTAAAAAGAAATGGGATCATCTCATATAAACAAACACAAGTCAGACTTTCTATATTTATCCTCACCAAAACAGGATTTTCAGAGATAAACCTTGGACCAGACAGTTACTTGCAAATGGAATCAACCAGGGGAACAGATTTCACAGTAGAAGAAAGAAATCAATAATAAGCTGTGAAATGCACAAAGGAGTGTCCCATTACAGCCTGCACCAAGCACAAATACTCAAGATACAGATGAATTTCCCTTCCTGAAGCCTTCATACTCACAAGTATGAAAGAATGCAAGAGAACTGCATGACATAAGAGCTCAGGTCAAAGCCAAACCCACAGAACTGAAATCTAAATCTAATGTACAGTAAAATCAATTAACACAATCTCAGATTCTACTCATTTTTCTCACAGGATTCTTTTTTAATGGTTGGCCACCTTTGCTCCAACACTCACAGGACTGTTTTAGAAGACAGCACTGGTTGCTTTATAACAGCAGAACCCAGATTTATTAAATTAAAAGTACTGTCACTGCTGGAACATGTGTACAAATACAATGCAGAAACAATGACAAAGTGACCTCGCTGCAATAGACACAGACTGCAGGTTACCTGCAATTCAACTCTTTTTAAAAAGGGGAAAAAATTACTCACTAACTTCTCTGTTCTGCACTGCTGCTGCCTTGTACAGGTCCAAATATATTCCAACTCCAAACCTACTCCAACTCTTGTGTTTAGGTCCTCTTTTGCCTGGCACACTTGATGGCTCATTCTAAATTTCCATTATTTTTTGAAGAGCCTTTATGTGAGGCCATTCCTGAGACACAAACAACAAAACTTTAACTTATAATAAATACCCAGGAAACTTCTGAAATGGTAACTGATTCCATTAATTCTACTGAGGTAGCTTTAACAAACATTAGCCTGTAAAGAAAATTTTAAAAATCATGAATAGCTCAAAAAGTGGAGCTAGAAGAGGAGGAAGCTCCAGATTTCAGTATTACCACAGAAAGTGTCTAGGTATAAATGAATATTGCAGCAAAAGTTTCGTAAAATGCACAGTGATTTCTGGACAATAAATATAACCCTTTTCAACATCCTCAAAGTTTGTTTAACTCTTACTAGGTGGGAACCAGCAGCTGAGCTCCCATCAGATCCAACTTACTTTTCAAGGATTGAGGACAAAAAGTCAAAAAGTTTCAGCCTCCCACCAATCCCATCAGTCCAAGAGGAGAAACTTTCTGATCCTCTAACCTGCACCAGGGCATCTCTGTCTTCCTTGTCCCAGCTCCTGCCCAGGAGCAGAGCAGTTCTTGGAAAGGAGACAGGACAAGCAACCAACTCAGGGATTTATCTGATTCAGCCACCTCTCCATAAGCATCTCTTCAAAGAACAACAGTAACTCCAGCTGCCTCTGGAAAATCCTGCACTGCACACTAGAAAAATGCTGCATGGAAGAATCATTTCTGCCAGCTGTGAAGAGCTAAGGACAGGAAACAGGAGTGTTTGGGAAGCTGAGAAAGGCCCTGCAGAGGATGTGGTCTGTCCTTGGGAGATGCTGCTACTGCACTTTGGACAGCATTTGTTTGGATGGCAGCTTCAGCAAAACTCAGACACATCAAAGTGTGCCAGAAACTCCATCCTACAGCTGCCAGTCCAGCCCAGAAGTCAGGTTTCCCTTCCAGCTCAAAAGTGAACCCTGCAGAAGCCACCACAGTGCCTGGGTGTTCTGAGGTACCTGAGGCAGTCAAACAAAGCTGGTGAAGCAGAGGGAGTGGAGCATGGCAGGATACTGGAGCTGCTGGGATGAACAGGATGGGATCTAGAACAGCAAATCACTGCTGGAAGGGAAAGGAAAACTATCCCTGCAGAACTCTGAGCTGCTTCAAGTGCTTAAGGCACTTTGGATGCTTGGAGGGGAGAACTTCCAGGAGAGCAAATGATAAAAACATGAGGTAGAAGAGACACTCCACATTTCAAACAAGCAGGAAGGAAAACCTGAGTGTAGGGAAAGAGCAGGGAGGCTTTAATGGAAACATCTGCAAGGTCAGAGGGTGTGGAGGGATTCATTTGTACCCACTGCAGTGCCCACCCAAACCCCTCTGGCACACATGTCCTCCTGCACTCTACCCATCTATCAGAGGGGTCATGTGCAGCTTTTTAATTCCTTTTGAAGTCAAACTTGGCACATGCAACGAGCCTTCTATACCCAGTCACTGGAAAATACCATAAAAACTATTTATGATCACCCAGAGAACACCCTGGACCCATATCAGGGGAAAGGCTGCACATCAAATGCTGCAGTGGGTCGTGTCCCAGGACGCCAGGATCAGCCACGGGCACTCAGCACTGCCAGGGCAATTCAGGCTGTCCTGCAGGCTCTGGGAAAACCTGCTGGTGCTCAAACTCAGTGGTGAAACCTGCCAGGAGAGTTAAAGGAATACAAACTGTCAGTTATGTTCTCTTAGAGGACCCACTGGCTTGTTCCTTGCAATACTTTTAACTTTTTTTATTTGGAAAAAGTACTTTTGATCACCACCCAATGCCTGTCATGGAACTGTCTTTGTAGAAGTCGGTACCAGCTTGAATCAATCCATGAACCCCAAATTCTCACAAGTCTGTGGGATTTCCCCTAGTTCCACCACCTAAAAGACTGCCATCAGCTTGAATTTCACAGCAGAGGAGCAGACTAATAATTTTCTCCAAGTAGATGATAGGGGAAGTAAAAGATATCAACAGCATGAGCATGGCCAGTTTATTTGGTAAGAGATTTAACAACACAATCCAGCCTCTGAAAATAAGGTCACAGTGCAGGAATTAACTGTGCCAAATCATCAGGAGAAAATGGGACTACACAGCCCTCCCTTCCAGCTTCACTGTGTCTAATGAGAAAGGGGGAAAAGGGCTTGGGATCCTTAAAACTTACAAATTATGGTCTCTATCCATCAGATACACACTGTAACATTAGCTGAGGTGAAGCAGAAAAAGCTGAGAAATACAATAATTCACTTCCAGACATGTCACAAATTCTCAAAAAAACCCCAGGCTCTTGAGGCCTTCAGACCAAGAGCAGTGTTTAAACAACTGGTTTTAAGAAATTAGACTTTTTTCACAGGCTGTTTTAAAGAAGGAATAAACATTTCATTAAAAGTTTATTGAAACTGTTTGTAATTGCTAATAAAATCTGAATTACCGAAAACTCTAGAAGCACTATAAAAACAGTAACAGCTTCATTGTATATTGCACAGCTATTCAGACCAATATAGTAAAATATTTCCTTGAAAAGCTGGCAACCAAATGGACCCCAGCAGCAACAGATGAGTGTTTGGAGGGCATTTCTGCAGCTCAGGCACCCCACACTGTGCAGTCAACAGTCTCCTCCACAGCAGCTTCTGGTTTAGGGGAGACTTAATCAGAAAAGCAAATCACATGCAGAAATGTTTGGGGACTTTGTTTACTCCGTTTTGAAGGTATTGGTTTGTGAATCATGACAGTTACTGATTAAAAACATGACAAAGGTTTATGAAGCATCATTTGGGCAGCAGAACATCGCTCATGTCAGTGGTGTCAGTCATGTCCACATGGGATCCATCTCCATGGGATCCATCCACACCTGACACCACCACAATTGTAGGTTCAATGCCTGTATGGGCCATTCACTGAATCAAGAGCTGGACTTGATGATCCTTGTGGGTCCTTTTCAACTCCCAATGTTCTGTGGTTCTGTAACCCACCCACACAGGGTCCATCCACAGTGGGACCAATCCACCTGGGGACTCATCCACCCCAGGATCCCCCCACATGGGATCCATCTCTGCAGGATTCCCACTGGAAAAGCGACCCCTGCACTGAGATCAAACCCTCCAGGCGCCAATGGCAGCAAAGTCCTTTTATTCCCTTCTTTCTTTGAGGATAAACCCGACACCAACCCAGCCTCAGCCCTGCACAGCCCAGCCTCAGGGCATCTCACAGCTCCCAGGCCTGCAGCTCAAGGATTCCCTGGGATCCCTCAGCTTCCTCCCCCAGATCACTGTTTGGGAATTCCAGCAGTCTGCCAGCACCTGGCAATGCTGCAGGAAGGAGTTAAACCTGCCAGGCTGTGCCTGCTGTCCCACAGCATCAGCACTGCCAGCCTGGGGAACAAAACTACTGATTCAAGTAGAAATTAATGTAAGGTTTTATTCCAAACCTTACCCTCACACAGTCATTGTCTATAGCAACTGTGTCCATAACACTCTCATTCTCAAGAGCACAACTTTCTAGTAAAAGGCACATCTGTCAAACTGCAGGAAACATCTGGGAAAATGGTTAAATAGAAAGAAGTGAGATTAAACCTTTGTTTCCATGGGATTGGATATACATCCAGAGTATGTCTGCAAAGGTTACTGGTTCTTTCCTTGCTTCTTTCTAAGATCTCAGGATTTTGGATTGGTGCTGAATTTCACCCCATGTAGACATAGGCTGATTCACACAATGTAAAATTTTGCTTTTACTCTGGGGTAAAAATCCAACACCAGGGCTCAGGGAATTCCCTATTCATTTAAGAGTTGGATTCCATGATTGCTGTGGGTCCTTTCCAGCTCAGAATATTCCATGATTCTGTGGCTCCCATTCCACCCCTGAGTGCACAGGGCTCCAGATGCCTTCCCTAAGTGGGTGATCAAACCCCTCTGTGCAACACTAACACAGCTTTGCCCTGACAGGCAGCTTGGAGCCTTGCCACACCAGGGAAGGGTCATGCTCCTCCACAAAAGATGGAAAATGAAAGTGGAAAACATGATATCAAAGCAGAAATCTGGAGCTGGCTAACAAACCCCTTCTGTCTGCAAGTGGAGGAGGCACCTGAGCTAACATTGCCTGGTTTTTCAAGTACCTCAACATCTACCCAAATTTTGACAGATAGGTCTTTTTGTGAAGTACTGATAAGCTATCAATCAAATTGCTTTTAGCCCTGAAACTGTTCCTGACAAACCTTTCACATGTGCTTCAACTGAAAAGGATTGGAGTGCTTTCTGAAATTCCCCCGTGGCTAAGAACTGCACAACTCTGTGTTAAATATTAACTTAGATATGGTGGCTCTTTCAAGTCTGTCTCTGAAGGTTCCATTTAACATATATTTCTTGAAAACAATTTAATTTTGTGCACTGTCTGATCTCCATTAAAAAATAAGAAATGTCTGATTCACTCCATCATTCAAGCAACGCAGACAAGAAAAGGAAAAAAAAAATTAGGAAAACCAGTTTGAAACCTGCTCTGTGATCATTTGTCCACTTAACAAACAAGAGCCACATGGGCTCAGTTCCACTGAGGAGTTCAGCTCCAACAGGACTGCTTTGAGAGCCCCAGGTGAACCCCAAAATCCTTCAAGGGCACATCTGTGCCAAGGACTGGGTGAAGACACTTCACTCAGCAGATGAGAGACACTTTGGGTGTTCTCAACTTTGGGCTGGGGTTTTTTCCTAACTCCAATTTGTCACAATAAAATGACAGTGGAAACATATTTCTCAATACCACATGAAGTTTGGAACCCAAAGAGCAGCAAAGAGCTTCTCTGACAACTCCCACACTACCTCTGAGAGCCAGCTCTGCATCTTTTCAAGCCCTGCTGAAGCCACGTTCCTCCACAACAGGGACCTGATTTTCTGCAGAACACTTCCACCCTGCGCTCTCAGCCAAGCTAAGGAGGAAGGTGACAAGAATCCCCCTCTAACAAGGAACTTTATTTACTCAATATTTCAAATCTTACTCAAAATGTCTCCCTTTGAGCAACTCCAAACTCTCTGAAGATTGAGCTGAGCCTGATCTGAGCAGGAGGTTGGATGAAATAGTCTATTCTATCCTGAATTATTCCATGGTCTTCAAATAAAGGTAACTTTTAGCACACCTTTTGTTTAAAGGATTCCCCACTAATTTCTATCACAGTATCATTAAAGTGAGCAAATGCCACTGGATATTCACGGTAAGAAACTTGTGGTGTAAGGCAGCTTCAGGAGTGTTTTGGGTGGGATTGACATCATTCTTCAGTGTAACAAAACTGAAGACAGCCCAGAATTTGAAGAGTCTGAAACTACACGTCATTTTACATGATACACGCTAAAGTAACTTTTCATGTGCAGACCTTTTACTGCAAGAAAAAGCCAAATTATCTATCACACAAACCGACACAATTATTCCCTCGACTTCACAGCTGCAAACATTTAGCCGTAGGAAGATTTTTATACACAAATAAATTGCCATCGCAATCCTAATGCCACCAAACCAAACGGGAACGAGAGGAAAATTCTCCACGCACAAGCTCGCTCGTCCCAAACCCCAAAGGCCAGCTTCCAGGCTGACGTACTCCGCACAAGGAACAAAAATAATGGTCCCCGGCTGAATTGCAGAGGCCATTTCTTTGGAAGGGGCAGCGCTGTGCCCGCTGGCCGCGCTGGGGACTCTTAGGGCGGCGGGGCGGCCGGGACAAGGCGGCCTTTGTGTGCCCGGGGCTGCGGAACGGGAGCGACCGAGAGAGGGAGGAGAGACCAGGGAGGGACGAGGGAGGGAACCAGCGACAGAGCCCGGGAGGGAAGGAGGGAGCCCTGCTGGGAGGCAAAGAACCCGGGAGGAGAGACGGAGAGAGGAAGGAGGGAAGAAAAAAGGGGAGAGGGAGCAGGGAGGAGAGCGGGAAGGAGGGAGGGAGCACGGGAGGAGTGCGGGACGGAGCCAGGGAAGGAGAAGGGGAGGGAGGAGAGCAGGAGGGAAACAAGGAAGGAGAAAGGGAGGGAGGCAGGGAAGGAGGGGGCTCGGGAAGAAGCTCGAGAGGAAAGGAGCTCGGGAAGGAGCCAGGGAAGGATCTCGGGCAGGAGGGCCCCGAGCCCGGCAGCGCTGCCCCAAGCGCTCCCCAGACGGGCCAGGACGGAGCCACCCGCCCCTGCACCGCGCAGAATGCTCGTGTAAGCCTAGTGCCCAGTCACTCTGCTGCAAACCACGGTGGTTTTAGTGCACTCACGCGAAAACAAAGCCATGTTTCAAGCCGAGCCTCAAAACAAGCTCCCTTCTCCTCCAGAGCAGCACGAAGCCAAAAGCACCTTTTACTTCAGCAAGACTTTTAACTTCAGTGAGTGCATTTCAAGTTAAATACCTGAGGGACACACCAGAAAAATAAGGGAATTCTATATTACCTGTCACCATACTTTAATTTGGAAGTACTTGTTCTTCCCAGCCAAGGAGTTTATGGGTGTTCACAACTTCTACCATCACAAAAACACAGAAGCTATAAAAGTACATGAAAGGGAGGTGTCACATGCTGTTTTTTAAAAAATTAATCCACAAGCTCTTAAGTATATTATTATCCTAACACTGAGAATTCTCTCCTTTGAAAAAGCACCTTTGATAAACTGTTCTTTGCACATTAATTCCATTACACATTTGAGAATCCTGCTAGGCTTGCCAGGGCATTTGATTCACCCTGCTCCAGAGACTGCACTCCAACAGTCGTGTTTTTCCACAATAAAAGTAAACATACCCAAGTACAGCTCAAAAACGATCCTTCAGGGAATTACACCTGAGCAGGGAATGTCTCCAAGCACTCAATTTCCCAACAAAAGGCTGACGTAACTGGATTTCTAATAAAACATCCAAAGCCTTTCAATGGATTCATTCCCGCTGAAGCACAGTGGGGTGCTGCTACCTCAGAGTTAAGATCAAATTGCTAATGAAAAGGTTCCACCATTTATAATGAACCAAACACACAATTCTTGGCCTATTTAATTACATTTCCAGCCACAAGATGCTGGTGTTAAGAGAATGAATACACAACTGCTTCCCAGTTCTACCAGCACCATCACAAAGCCCCAAATGCCTGAACAAGAGCTGCTGCTGGAGGTTATAAAGACTTCTGTCAGCTGTGCCCAGGTTTTGTGTCAGGAACACTTTCATCCTGTGCTTTCAGGGAACTTGGCCCTGAACAGTCCAAAATGCAAAACCTCAAACTAATCTTTACAGTCCCAGTCACAGAAATGTCTTTGCTGACACCACAGACACCGTGCCACCTGATCCCCACACTACACTCCACATCTCTCACACATTTGGATTTCTAAACTGAATGTTGTCAACCTTACACTTCCAGAACCTCCAAGTCACTACAGTGGCTGCCATTATTGTGCTCCAGAAAAGAATTCTTTCCCCAAATCTACCATGCTTTCTTGGGTGTGAACAAGCCAAGCTTCCACAACACACTTCCTATCTCCCAACTAAAATTCTCTGGACAGATCCACAGAGCTTGAGTAATTCAATTCTACAGTTAAACCAGAACATCTGAATCAGAAAAAAGATGGAAAATATGAAAAACAGTCAAAAAATAACTTCATTTGAGGCAGTGGCAGGGAAATGAGAATAAAATCCAGAGAATGTTTGTGAACTTTTCTGATATATCTGAAACACACAGAAATCCAGCTCTTTCAGATGAATCACAAATGTTTGAGTTTTTACAACATTCCATTGAAAGCATACTTTTGTATGGCCAGATCAAACTTACAAAATAAAGTAGAAAAAGAGATGGCTTCATGGATGCTAATTTAGATTATACTTCATCTGCAGCAGATAGTTTAATTGAAACACATTAAGTCACATGAACCCTGGGCAGAAAACCAGTGCTTTTTATTACAAGAAGAAAAAATGCATGTTTCATATACGAAATCACAGAAAGAATCTATTGAGAAAAACCATAAAAATGTACCACACTGGAAACTATTAGACAGCTCTGACATATAGCTAAGGGATCACATGAAATAACTGCCTGCATCTTTTAGTTTTGAACCTTGGTTGCACATAAGTCTGTTGGTTCAGACTTCATTATTTTTATGGCCTCCGCTATATAAAGTGTTATAATGTACGTAACTGCCAGCTGTGTTTTATTTCATCAGTAGAAAATGAGCCTTAAAAAAAAAAAAAAATCACACTTTTCCCCCATAAAGTTACATAACATTTCAAAAATGCCATAAATCTCCTCAGCCGCCTCATGCATCCAGAAATGCAGCACACGGTTCTCTCCAAGCCCTCCTGGCCCCAGAGCAAGGTTATAAATAGTTAATTTTTTCGGGGAGAGGAGGAGGTATGTTGTAAAGGAGAAGCGAGCTTTTATTGTTTTGCATTACTTCAGCGCTGGATTCCCGATTTGTAACAAATTCCAAGGCTGCAGACTGCGGGTCCAGCCTGTGAGTAAGGCTGCGGTGATTTATGGCAGGATAAATCCCTCCGTCCACATCCCATGACTGTGGAATGCGCGGAATGCCGGGGCTGCAGGAGCTGAGGCAGCAGCCACGGGAGCTCCATCCATGGCTTCCTCCAGGCAGGAATGACAGGAATTCTGCAGCAGTGCCAGCCAGGCTCGCATTCCCAGGAATGGCATCTGCTGATTGCCCAACACAGCTCATCAACGCCTTACCTGGCCGGCACATTCCACACCTGACTGTCAGAGCAGGAATGTTTAGCAACAACTGCAGCTTGCCCAGTTGTCAAGGCAGCCCAGGAAGCAGCTGGCTCGGAGCTCCTGGCCTCGGAAAAATGCAAAGCACTTGTGTTCCTCCTCCTGCTGCTGCTGCCGCTGCCTCCCCACCCCCAGCCAGAGAGCCTCAGAATGGGGGGAAGTGAAAGGAGCGCCTTACAAAGAACGAGGGAACAATACTGCAGAAATCGCAAGGTGAATACGTATGGCTTGCTATAAATAGTTAGGCTGAGCTAATTCCTGTTACTTCACACTGTACGAAAACAAAAGAAAACATGAAAACCCATCTAATCACGGCGGCTCTAGTGCAGTCTCCCACACAAACTAGAACAAAGGGAAAAAACCGAGCACAAAGTTGGAGCCAGGACGCGATTTTAGCAGATTTTAGCACGCAGCGCTCAGTTCCGTGCGGGGACAGACGCGAGGCACTTACAGATGCGGGTTGAACATGCGGCTCATTTTGGAGACGTGGTCGTTTTCACAGTCCAGCTCCTCGTCCCCTTGGTCCATGCTGAGCTTCCTCTTGCTGGGGCTGATGGGCGGCGGGCCCGTGCGGTGGTTGCTGAGCGCGGGGGATTGCAGGGGCTGCATTCGGGGCTCCCCTCTCAGCGCCGCTTCACCTGCCCGGGGAGACACGACAGGGGTGGGTCACCGCCACGGGGACAACAGTGACAAACACCCCCCTGGGGAGCATGCAGCAAAACCCCCCGGAATTCCCCAGCAACATCCCCCGAAATTCCCCAGTAACACCTCCCAAAATGCACACGTGGGACTCAGTTGTTGGATGGACAAGGCAGCCCAAACCACGCTTTATGCTGGAGCAAGCAGTGAGAAAAGGCACCAGGAGAGGGGTAGCTAACCCCGGATGATCCCAAAGGCTGAACTAACCCATCTTTGCAGCAGTTTTTTCACTGAGATTCCCCTCAGCTTTTTCACTCAGAATCCCCCTCAGCTTTTTCACTCAGAATCCCCCTCAGCTTTTTCACTCAGAATCCCCCTCAGCTTTTTCACCCAGAATCCCCCTCAGCTTTTTCACCCAGAATCCCCCTCAGCTTTTTCACTCAGAATCCCCCTCAGCTTTTTCACTCAGAATCCCCCTCAGCTTTTTCACTCAGGTTCCCTCTCAGCTTTTTTACTCAGGTTCCTCCCCTGGCAGGCTGCAATCCCAGCGCAGGCTGTGATTACCTCACTCTGCAAACCATGACTATTCACAGAGAAATAAAAGCTTTGCTCTTCTTCTTACAGTCGCGGTGATAAATTCCAGGGCTATAGTTCACATCAATGCCAAATATTTCAGATCTAAAACTGAATAAACGTTCAGATTCTCAGATGATTCCCTTTATAAAACACTGTCCAAAACAAGCTTGTCTGGTATATAACTATGCAAGGGAAAAATTAGGGGGGAAATTGGAACTTGCTGATTCAACTTTTAAATATGTCCCTGAATGTCTTTCTCTATACTTTAAACCTACGTTTGGACCCAGGAACAAAAGAGCACAATTCTTCAGCAGAGGAATCACAGCAATGCTAATTTCCAACTGGCGGCAGACTGAGTAGATGATATTTTTTATATAATCTCCCACTTCCCAGAAAAAGCCATTGCCAGCACATGGAGCTGTGTGTCAGTAATTCCAGCGATGCTACAGTTGGCTGTGCACAAGCCCAGGACGGGCGTTAAAGCGTGACCACGGCTTTTCCCATTTCAATTAAATGTCTCACTACTCCTATAGCCTGGAGCACAGGGCTGCACTTCACCACGATGGACTTCACTGGAACTCACATCCTCAGGTAGTATTTACACCTCACAGGGATTTAAAGATGTAAAAAAAGTGCTTTTGGGGCTCCATCAGGGGCTTGGAGAGGAGCTAAATTAACCAGGGTTACCTATTCTGGTAATATCCCTGAAATAGCTGCTTTTGCTGGAGTTTAAAATTTGTATTTTTCCTACACTGCCAGAAGCATTTTGTTTTTTACACAGCCATAATTTCCAGACCTAAAATTAGGCCTAAGTTAACTCCATCTAGAGCCCTGTGGTACCTGACAATGGAAATCTTTGTGTGCCACCACACATTTTCACATCATCACCGAGGCAGATGATTTATAAAATGCTGCCTTAATTCCTACACACGACAAATAACATTTTGTTGGAAAAAGAAGGAGCGAGGAGAAAACCTCCTGAATGTTTACCAGTAAAAATAAGCATTCTGCCAATTTAGTCAGCATAATATAAACTAGCAAATATACGCTGACCTATAATACACCACAAGCCATGATTTCTATTAAAGACTCTGGCACCAAATCTAAATAGGAACTTTCCATCTCAGCTCTAAATAGCAAAAACTGTGCCCTGCTGCAAATGCTCTGGGACAGACACCCAGAGCTCTCCTGTTCCAACCAAACATTAATTGAGAAGTGCCCACAACCACCCCAGTGCCATGAAAAAAGCTTTTATCAACACAACACCTCTTGGGAATTGTTTTCAGATCGGTACATTTGTGCATTTTTCCTTTGTATTTTGCCAATAGAAACCCCCACCTACAGAGTGTTCATGTGCTAAACTTTCAAAGCAAACCACATCACACCAGTTCCTCTCCAGGAGGAATCTCCCTCCCTCATGTCTTTGAAAAGGAATAATCTAAAAGCAATGTCAAAAGATAAAGCTTTCAGCACCTGAGGCTGGAGGTTGTGTCCTCCCACCCATGCACAATCACTCTTCTCCCTCCACTATCTCCCATCACTTCTGGGGACTCCAACACAAAATTCCACAACAGCAATTACAAATTCCATGTGGGCACCTCACTCCCACTGACTCCTGAGCAATTCCTAGCAGTGCCTTGGGCAGTTTAAATACCCATGTAAAGCTAACTTGGGTGTTTACAAAACACCAAAAATCTCTAGACGTTCTTCAATCCAGTAAATCAGAAACTTGCCCTTTTTCCACAAACAGGACTTGATACTACACAATTACCAAAATTGGGACTTTTTTATTTCAAAATTTAAAAACTCTTTTCTTCTATGTATGGTAAGAGCAACATTTATACATTAACATTCAGACTGAGTATAAAATCTAGTAAAAATGCTATTGTATGCTGGAAGAAACCTATTTTAAAGAAATTTAGCAAAGAAAGGAAGGGCTTCTAATGAAAGCCTATCCAATTTGGTAATGCACTTTTCTGATTATGCATGGAACACCAAGACTTCAGCTAAACATCCCAGGATCTGACCAGCACCACTGGGCCAAAATTAATGAAATTAACCAAACTTTGAACAGGTGGGAGCAGTGAGAGTCTCTTACAGGACAGACAGAACAGTTCAGTTTGTACAGCCCCTCCTGCCCACACCAGGCAGGAGAACAATGCCAAAAAGAGTCCAGACATCAGGGAAAATCAAAGAAACAATCTCTTTACATTGTTTAGAGGGATAAAATGCAAATTCCTATACTGGTTTTGCACAGCACTCTGAGTTCTCATGGGGCCTGCACATTTGATTAGGGCTAAAACTGCTCTTCATTTAAATAAAATTCCTTCCCCACTACTTTCCTCCTTACCAAACCTGAATTTAAAGCAGAGAGAGAGAAACCACAGAGGAGACTATGGCCCCAAATGCTGTTTTAGGGACTAGATTTGTCTCCCCCAGCTGACCACACTCCATGGAAACCAGACTCCCATCACACAGCTGGCAAGGCAACACTCTGATAAAACAACTGTGTTTTATAAATTCCCCAAGTCCAAACTCCAGGCTTCAAAATTCATTACTGTGACGGCTTGTGTCTGCCCTGCAACTGAGAGCAGAGATAGCAAACACATTTATTGTGCCTCTCATAATGCTCCTCTTTGTTTCAGCCAGCAGCTGGTGGAAGGCACTCCAGATCTGCTGCTTTCAGATACTTCTACTTACAACTATTCATACTAGTCTTTTTTTTTTTTCTTCTCCTCCTCCTTCTCTTTTTTTATTAAAACTGTTGGGCAACATGATAAAGCACAGACAAGCTAAACAAAGATAACACCGTGACGTAGTGTCTGCCTATAGAGCAGCTCTGCTCTCGCTTGACACCAGCCCATGCAGTCAGCAGGAATGTGCTTTATTTTAACCACTTAGGAGCCTGGCTGAAAGTGCTTCCACTCAGCACAATGTTTGTCAGGCCAGCAGGGCTCTTCCCACCCTCCCAGCCCCGGGACAGCTCTGTGTAAACAGAGGATGTCCAGCTCTGTTTGCCTTTCTCTGGCCAGCAGGAGCCGCGGCCCCAGTGGAACATCCACAACAGCAAAAGCCGTGTTTTAACAAGTGTGCCTTGACAGAGAGACACCAGAGGGGTCTGAAATCTGTCTGAGAGCTCCAGGAGTCACCAAAGACTGGGGGAAAAAAAAAAATATACACTGCTGTGGCAGCAAGCTTCCTTCCTGTGACTGGGTATGGGCTGCAGGGACACAGCGCTGCCATATCCTATCCCCCCTCCCAATTTCCTCTGTCCCGCTGGCTGCCTGTAATGCACAAAGTGGGAGCATTAATTACAGCCCAGAAACCCACCTGTGCCTTTGTCCTGCCAGCTGCAAACTGACACGGTGCACACCTTAGGCGGGTTAGCATAAAACTCCTCGAAAGAAAATCCCAGCACTGCCCTCACCCGTTTTTGTTCTGTGTCTGATAGATGGATTTGTCCACAAGAGTGAATTTCTGACGAGTTTATTAACTTTAAGAAAAAAAAAAACCTTTAAAATTCTTCAGTTGTGGTGTTTGCCATCAAGATCCTTACCTTTAAGGTCTTGGATTGAATTACTATGACCTCAGGCCACTCTATTAATTAAAAAAATCATGGGCAAGAGCATTAAACAGACTTAATTAATGGGCATCACACCTTTAATTACCTTTCCCAATACCTGCATACAAACTCTCATTAGTGAGAGGAGTTGCCTCATGTTCTTAAGGCCAAATTCCCAGGAATGAGTAGTACATGAAAACCTTCAAGGGCAGCCTTTTCTATCAATTCAAGATCAAAATTTACTTTCATGGCATATGCTGAAAAGCCAAGATCTTCACAAAAGCAATAAAGATGTGGAAAAGATACCATAAAATAATTTTTTTTTATTTTCTATCCCTATATTCTAAAAATCGTTAGGAGACTGAATAACAAATAGATTGGAACAAATTTCTAAACTATTGCATGTTTTATTCCAGTATGGCAAACACAGAAATCAGTCTGTGCCAACATAAATTGGGATAAATGGCATAAAAATTCCAATTCATGCACAAAATAAAAACAATCACATGATTTGAGATATCAAATCTCAAATTTGCAGGGAAGCCACCACAAATTACTCAATTCAAGAAATCATCAGAACAAGCTCTCAGCAGAGAACTGCAATGCAGCACCGAGTCCCTGTGCAGATGTGGCCAGCGGCCTGCTCTGGGTGTTACTGCACCTCCCACTGTACAATGGGAGAGGACTGACAGCCCTGGCCCTGGGAAATTCCCCTGAAATCAGACCTGTGTGAAACAGCCTGCAGGCAATCTGAAAAGTGTGCAGTTCCAGGCAGATCTGCTTCACTTGCTTGACCAAAGACAACAAATTAATCCATTCTCAGGAGGAAATCTTTGGTCACCATGAAAGGCATCCCAAGAAGAATTACAAGTTATATTATCTGTATCACTGCTGAGCACTTCTGCAAGCCCCACTGAGAAAAACAAACAAAATCCCTTATCCCAAAAACCAGCATTCTGCACCACTACTTTATTTCAGGGCTGCTTCTACAGAAGATATGATTTAAGATGAGCTTAAATAAGACTTAATTCTGGGAAGTAGTAGATCAACCACTGTAAACAGAGTCACAGTAGTCTGTATTTCCTTTAGAGTACATTAAACAGGCCTATCTGGAGAGCATAATAAAACAGCAAACTACAGAACAACAAAAAATTAAGTATTAATGGCAACAGCCTGATTAAAACATGCTGCTAAGACATCAGATCTTGGAAATATTCTTTATTATAATTGACAGATTTCTTGCAGCAGCCAACTTACTGATTCCTTTATCTGCCTCATATTTGACTGACTTTCTGCTATGATAACAAAAAGCTAATTTAGGAAACCAGAAAGTCACATACACATGTGGAGAAATATTGGCAAAAAGCCTCTTCTCCTCCGTTTACAAAACATATGAACAGCACTTACTCCTGGAAGCAAGCTCTGGCTACCACTGTGCAGAGATTTGTATGCCAGAAAACCCCTGGCCAAAACCAAAATACAGTGATTAAAGTGACTGCTCTGGGCTGGCTCCTGCAGCTGCCCCTGCCTGCCAAGCAGGGACACGTTCTGCTCCACACTGCAGGCAGGGACATTAAATAGTGACCTCTGCATTCAATCACCTCCACCCACTTTCCTCCTCTTCCCTTCAAAAGCCTCACAAAGGAGCCAGAATTTGGTGCAGCAGGATCACTGGCAGCCTGCAGCAAGCTTGCTCAAGGATCCTTCCAAAAATATCTTATTAATCAAAATTAGAGATCATTTCTACTTAATAGGTCTTGAAAACGCTACATTATGTACCAAAAGCTACAGTGTAACAGGCAGAAAATGGCAAATTTGCCTTTCCCAAGCCAACACCACCCTATCTGCTCCTTCAGAGGCAGTGTGAAAAACTGACTACTCATCTGAAATTCTCTCTCCCCACGCTGTAAAAGCACTACTGTACAAAATACCATGGCTACATCAACTGCCTTGGCTGGGGAACTGCTTCAGTTCCACAGACTATTTCACAAATACATAAGATTAATAAAAAAATCTTTGCTGAACACTTCAACAATGGCTGAAAAATTTCCCTGAAAAATTCAGGTACCTGGTATTTTCCCTGGTACCTAAAAATACCAGCTACCAGCTGAGGGAGTCTCCTTGGTAAGGAGGCAAGAATTGATGGCATGGGAAGAAACAGGGCAGCAGATCTGCCACAAAGAAAGCAGGGTAGAATAAATTTTAATGCTGTGGTCTGCCAGAGCTCCTTACTATTTCCTCTGTCAAACTGCAGCTTTCACACCTCAACAGTTGTGACTGTGAGGCTGTGTTCACTTCCAGCCCAACAACGAACTCAGGCTTGGGTCTAACTTTAGACCATGAGATTACTTCATAAAGTCACAGCTCTCACTAAAATCATGTCCCATTTAGGTAACTCTTACAAAACTCTGAAAAAAGTGTTGCCTTTTCTGCTCAGAGTACCTGTACTCATGCAAACTGTGGCTAAAACAAGATTTCAGTTATCTGGCAGGCACGATTTGGATGAAGTCAATGGTAAAGCCACACTGATCTCCAGATAAATAACACCAGGGTTGGCTGCAATACTTGTTAACACCAGTGTCACAAAGGATTTCTCTGACAGGGGATGTGTTTGTGCTCAAGGAGCAGGGCTGCACCCCAGGAGCAACCTTTGAGCCTTTCTGCCAGCTCTCCCAGGAAAATCCTGCATCAGCCATCCAAAGTCAGTTAAGAGGGACTAAAAATTAGCACAATTATCATTTTGTCTTTGCTCAGAGAAGAACCAAGCTCTGGGCTAAGCCCAGCTCCTGAGTCCAGGCAAGGGCAGCAGTTTGGGCATCCCAAAAGCAGGAGGGGAGGAAGGAAGACAAAGGGAGAAGAATCCTCTACACTCCCTGCAGGAAACAGTCAATTCCGTATTCTTTTTTGCTTACCAAACATGCCATTCCTCTTTACTGGGCAGCAAAAGACACATGTAACAATGTGATTTTACTGAAAATGTAAAAGCATTATCAATAAAATTTTTGTGAGTGAAATATAATTAAGGGAACATGCTGAAGATGTTACTTCCCAGACCAAAGGCGGTTTCAAATCTAGGTGTTCTTTTTCTGGTTACCAAGACTGAGAGTCTTAAATGACTTTGTCACATAAAAGACGGCAAAGCTAAACTAATCAAAGACCAGCTGAAAAAATCCAAGCCAGAAGCCTTGCCATCTAATTCAAAAGTAAAACAAAGTCACAGCAAGGTCACAACAGAAGAAATTGTAAAAGTGGGGCTAAAGCAGTATTTCAATGCACTAAATCCTATCTTATAGCTGTGTTGTCATGTGATGGCAAAGAGAGACAAATTCAATTTGTGAAAGCTCAGATTTAAACAATTCCCCCCTAAAGAGAAAATATTTGTTACCCTCCCCCTGTTTGCTTGGTTGGTTTTGGGGGGTTTTTGGATATTGTTTCTGTTACTGGATAGTCAGGTTTAACCCCCCCTGCTCCAAGGGCTGATATTCCATGGCTACGATCCTGTAAGACAAATTAAATTCTGGGTGTTCAGTGTCCCTTGTGGGTATGAACACAGTCAGGATGTGCTACAGCAAGCATGCCTCAAACATTAATTCTGAGATGTTCACTTGCAACAGGGTCATATTAAAAGTAAATCCAATAAATTGTGCACACTCTACTTCATAAGGGTTTGAAGCAAAAGGTGCAATAGAAAGGTAAAAATATATTCCACTTATTCCAGAATTGGAGCCTATTTTTAGAAGTACTACAGGCTTTCATTGCAGTTTAAAATAAACATGCTCTGAACACCTTTTCTCACATTATTCTCCTTTGCTACATGTGGAAAAATTCAGACCGTCAAGAAAATGAGCTCTCTAAAAGAGCTATGAAATCTGATACTGCACTTTCCAGCAATGTTTCTTTTATTCCCATTTTATTTCTCCCCAAATTCCCTACCTGGAGGTAAAACAGCCCTCAAGAGAGGATAGAAATGCTTTAAAATATGAACAGAAAAGCAGCTGGATTTCAAATGTTAGGAAAATACGTGGATGGGTGGGTGCTGCCTTTGGGAGGGATCTGGAATAAAGCAGGGTCACTGCTCAGGGCACTGTGCAAGATCCTGAGGAGACCCCTGGGACTTGCACCCAAGTGACCAAATTCTCTTCCTAAACCACAGTGAAATGAGGAAAAAAAATCACATTAGGCCCCACACACACAGGGAAAAGTTGGATTTTCACTTCGGTTTTGCTAGCTGATGTGCCATCCCACATGAGGGACACTGAGCCCCTCCAGCCAAGCTGGACAGAATACCCAAGATTTTAATCCACTGAGCAGCAGAACAATCCCAACCCATCTCCCACAAAGAATTCACTGTGGAGAACAAAATCCCTTTGTCCTTCAGAAGGGGCTCCAAAATCCCTTGTGCAGAGGGAGAGCAGCAACAACTGCGCGGGGCAGGCGGACACTGGGAACCCTCAGCAAAGCAGGGGAGCCTTCCAGAGGGAAACCAGATCCTCCCTGGAGCATGGCAAAGGAGCAGCATGTGCCAGCCTGCCCCTTCCCCCTGGGCAGGGCTGAGACAGGGCCCAGGCACTGCCCCAGGCAGGAAAAGAAAGCAAATTCAGCTCAGCACAAGCCCTGGATGGTGCACAACACAGGAGCTTCAATCCTCTGGATCTGTGTTATTCTGAGGTACAGCTCAACAGATGCTGCTCTCATGCAGTGTTTTATTATCCAGGAACTCGTGAAGGCTTCTAGAAAAGTGCAGCTCACGAGATTCACAGGAAAGGATTCCATCTAATTTCTCCAGGGTTACGGATGCTGGTATAAAGAAACTCACAAAAGCTAAAATATCACCATTGCTCCTGACAGGACTGTCTTCCAAAACAAACAGCACCACTAAGGAAAAAGACAGAACTAAATCTGTGCCTCTAACAGAGCAGTTGGGTTAATGACACACAACTACATTGATTTTACTGGGGAGAAAGAAAATGGCTATGAAGAGATGTGCAGAAAAAAAATTAGCTAACCAGAGAGCACCAAAGCTTTCAAACTGCTGCTCCACTACAAGGTTTAGCTGTGAAAAAGCTGGTAGCCCAGAATGAATTCCTGCCCAGAAGGACTGAAGGTGGTGGATGTGAATTCAAGCACTCCCCCCAGGCCAGCAGCAGCGCTGGGATGGCTGGAGGCTGTCCCAGGGATAAAAGGGAGCCAGTGCCGTGGTGCCAGGGATGGATGGCAGCACTGGCCAGCCCAGAGCCCGGCTGTTTATTTCACAAGCAGAGGGTGCTTTGTGGGGCCAAGTTGCAGGGTCACTCCAAATCAATGTTCTCTCCAAGGGGAAGAGAAGGCAGGGCAGATAGAGGGAGGGATTGTGCTTGCTACCAAGGAATTACATGCTGCCTGGGCAGCCTTTCTCACAGTTTTCTGGGCACTGAGGACAGGTTTTCCAGAACTCTTGGAAAAACAAGAACAAGCAGAGGTTCTTATTTTTGAAGTTATCTTGACAGTCATAGGGTTGGAAGGGGTGAGCAGCACCAAAGTTACACTCTGCCTTCAATTAGGGCTGTGTCTTCCTGCCCTATACCTACTAGCTGAATCTCCTTTTTGACAACAACTCCAGGCTCCTTCTCTATTTATTTCAGAGCTGCAGAAGCAACTCAATCCTGACAGAACCCAGAAGAGACATGCTGAGCAGATGGGTTGCTAAAAAAAAGGTAACAAAAACATGTCAGCTGTGTGTTTGTGACCCACCACTCGCATCACACTATTCCCACAGGAGCCAGAAATCAAACCCCTCACGGCATTACTGTGATATAATTCCCCAGTGAATCACCTGTTAAAATCTTCCCCATCTCACTTGAAAAACACTTCTGCAGATCTCTACCCCCTTATCACACATTTAAGATGCTCCACCCCATAATTAAGCAGGGGTTGTATTAACTGTGAAGTTTTTAATGGAACCAAACAGCAATGCTGAGGGCAGTGAGACACTGCATGATTAATTAAAAGGTTTGGAAGCCCTGCTTCAGGTCATAAATGAGCTCAGCCTGGCTTGCACTGTAAGAGCACAGCTGGACTGCTATTTCATTAAGTCTCTGATCCCAACTCATCCTGCAAAGAGAATATAAAAACATCTGTGGGGACATTCCTTTTATCCAACTCAACGGGCGCTGATCTCAAGGAAGGGATCTGGGGAGGTCCTGTGGCTCAGACAGGGGAACTTCAAATTCTTCCCAGCATTGTCTGCAAGGCCTCATTCCTTTTATCACCTAAAAAGACTCAACTACATCCACAGAAGGAGATTCCATCACCTCAGTTTGGGTGGGGTCCACTACAGAGGGACCAAAGTCACAATATTTGGGTCCGAAAGCTCCTGCTTCCCCTCCATAACTCCTGAGCACAAAGTAAAGATCAAGACCACACAGCATCAGTCCAAGAATCATTGTTCTTACCTGCTTAGCTGATTAATGACATATTTTATTTGAACATCTCAAACAGGTAAAAGCAATTTTCTTTACTAAGAAGTCACAGTAAGGTTTAGCAGCTGTGGCAAAATATTCCAATTGAGGCACTTGGAATGCTGCTGTCAGCTTTAGCCCAGACTTCTGTGAGTTCAACCAGTTACAGCTCTTTATTCCCACTGTAAATAAGGATAACAGTCACTGTTTATTTCACAAGGCTGGCTAAAAGTTGAATTAACTGGGCTTCTGTGAGAGCAAGGATTCTGCAGAGAGGATTAAAAATGTATGCAAATGTGAGCATTAAAATGTTTGCTGTCATACTTGTTGCTAAACACACCAGTTGAGAAACACTTGAACTCAAACAGGGTAGTGTTCCATTTACTGTACTGCAAAGAACTCAGAACATCCATGGATCAGCTGTTAAGGCAAACATATGTACCTCAAAGCAGTCACAGTCCTAGGTATTTGGACTTTTAAGAGTTTCTAAAGAAAGATAACAATTTTTTTAAAACTTTTTTTTGTGACAAGCTGAGTTAAATGGGTTATGTAACATCAGTGAGAGAAGCATTTTTGAAGATAGAGAACCCAGCCAAGGCTTTGTAAACATCCTTGCTAATGCTGGAATTCCTATTTTTTGCTACCTTTGGTAAATGGCTCAGTGTGATGCCTGCAGCAGGACAAGAGCAGAGTGTTCACCTCTGGGTTTGGAGTGTTCAGCAGGAAAAGTGTGCACGTCAGCATTGCCCCAGCTGGCCCGAGGAGATTCAATCCACGCCAACCACAGAGTGGCTGTG
The DNA here is from genome assembly GCA_013400635.1 of Hypocryptadius cinnamomeus. NCBI lineage: Eukaryota > Metazoa > Chordata > Aves > Passeriformes > Zosteropidae > Hypocryptadius > Hypocryptadius cinnamomeus. The sequence goes on from VYZP01076600.1 coordinate 27,732, forward strand.
AGAGCTCCGAGATGCCACAGCAGGAAAACTGCAGGGTGGGGGTTAAACAAGCACCAGTGCTCACCAGATGTCTGAGGAGGACATCTAAAAAGGATCCGGAGCATGAGGAAGAATATTTTAAAAAAAAAAAAAAATCCCCTTCAATGCCATAAATATTTATACTAAATCCAAGGAACTGGCCGAGTTCAGACTTGCCTTATATGAATCACAGAGCACTTCCCTCACCCCGTCCTCATTTCATGTGTTCTGGAGAAAAGCATCACAGAGGAGGTGCCACACTTGTGTCAGCTTCTTTTCCTCTATGGTACGAGCAGTTTTTGTCGAGCTGCTTTAGAAGATGTTGCTTTCCAAAGAATACAAACAGAACAACTGAATAGTCCTATTTTACTTGGCTTGCTCTTGTGTGGCATTTACTGATCTTCCCAGATCATTCAGATTCACAGAAATAGCTCCCTTTTGCCTGGACAATTTAATTTTCTTTACAGGGACATTTAATTACAATCAGCAGAGGTATCACAGAAAACAACTCCAATGTTGTAATCAGGAGCCAAGAAATCATATTTTTCTGAAAGGTTCTGCTCTGAAAGTGTCCAAACCTGCTACTGTCACAAATATCTTAATTTATTTTCAGAAGTGAGACCTAGTAAACATTAGCAATTAAATAACAAAATTGGAAGTCTCAATGTCATCTCTAAAGTGCAAACACAGTGTGTTGATGCCATTTGCAAAAGAAGTAAGTCCCCACTCATTCCCAAAAGAATAACAGCTACTCAAAAAGATCCATTTGGCAGTTTTGGGTTTCACTCTTCTCATGCAAAAGATGACTGGGCTGGACACTTTGTAGGTTGTAACTACAAAGGGTACTGCCAATCTGCTGTTCTGAGATTTTGAGTTAAAACAAAACATAATAAATGTTCCAAATTGGTTTATATTCCCACGCAACAGTGCCATTTCTACCCTGGGCAAAAAAAAAAATTTACTGAATCTCTCTCATATCTAACTACAACCCATATTTAAATGCAAAAAACCCTATTTCTGCATGTTGAGAAATAAACATTAAGCCTTACAAAGCAGGAAAGTGAAGTGCTGAGAGGTTTCCATGCCTGCCCTGTCAAATGGGTTTCCAGGAAAATCTACTGCTTTTTAAACACAACTGGTTCCAAACTTTCCCTGGGAGAGCAAATATATTTCCTGGAACCTGCTAGCAACATTTGGAAGAATAGGAGGAAAGTTATACACTACAATGCCTGGTTCTCACAGCTGACAGGGAACACTCCAGAGTGATGAGGAGTGAAAAGGAACATGTCTTTAAATAATCAGAGACTCTTGTAACAAGGGGAATTAGGAGAGGACAGGAGCCATAGGTTCTGTGAGGGAACTGAGCTGGCTCCAGCCTGCTGAAGGCAACTTCCCTTCCTCCCTGTGTGCCACCAAGGCTGCAACATTCCACTTTATCCCAAATACTATCTGCTTCTATCCGCGAACACCACTTGTGGATGAGCTTTTTCTCCAAAACCAAAATGAGGCACAAAGCATCACACAACATTTCTGGGGGAAATGCTGGGCTGCACCAAGCGCTCCTATGCTTAACAAGTTCTTGCTTTTAACACTAGCAACAACCAAGTTTAAAAGAAAAGGGGAAAAAAGCGTTACTTAAAAAAAACTGTAACCAAACAGTGCCATGAAATTTAGGCAAGGAAACACTCTAAACTCCTGTTTAAAAAAAAAAATCTGATAGCAACCGGTGCTGTGAAACTTAGATAAGGAATGATTCCAACCTCTGTTTCACACTTTTGTCCCCATCACCCATATCACTGAGATTTAAGGACTGCCATTCCTATTAAAACTGGATCTCTGAAGATCTTTGCTGAAGTCCCATCACCTCACCCAGGTTTCTGGGTGACTTTTCCTTTGGCTGGAACCAATGCTGTGGTGGTGCTGGGTACCTCAACCTCACCAAGGTTGCACAAGAAGCTGTACTGAGATATTTCTTAACAAGAATGACCTTTTCTAAGGGAATGGCCTCAAGTTGCATCAGGGGAGGGTTAGGGTGATCTCAGGGAAAGGTTCTACCCCAGGGGGTGCTGGGCACTGCCCAGGCTCCCCAGGGAATGGGCACAGCCCCCAGAACTCCAGGAGCTCCCAGGGATGCCCAGGCTGGGATTGTTGGGGTGTCTGTGCAGGGAGAGGAGTCGGACCCATGGTCCCTGTGTGTCCCTTCCAGCTCAGGACATTCTGTGAACTGAAGTCCCCCAAGCTGGCCTTACCCTCCAATCAGTGCCAGCTACTCCTGCTATCAAGACCAAACCTCTTGCAGCTCCATCCATCTGTGATGTGAGGTTTACAAGTGGGCAGAGATAACCCCAATTAAGAGCTCAACTGCCTGTTCAGTGCCTTAGAGGATCCATGTGCCCCCATCCCTCCCAGGACACACACCAGTGCTCCCTGAGCTCCACTCACCGCTGAGCCCACTGGTAGGGAAGGCTGAGAATGAGAACATGGACAAGAGCTGGGAGATGAAGCACCAGGGGCAATCTGCTCCCAGGAAATCCAGAGGGAGCCTGCCGGCACTGCTGGTGTCTGCCCCTGCCCCTCAGCCCCACCCCACAGCTATCCCCAAAGGCAGGGACAAACAATGCCCCTGTGTGTGCAGCTACCCGTGCTGATCTGGAGAGCAATTTGCAGGGGGATGATCCAGGCTGCAGGAAAAACTGGCTGCCTTTAAAGGAGGAATTCAACCCCAAAGCCCTCCCGGTTCTCTAAGGCTGAGGAAGTATAAAGCCATTCTTGTAAACACTTCTCCAGGAACTTGTGTTCACCACTACCTCACACTATTATCAGTGAGAAATTATAGGCTCTGTCCTGCTGGATTATTGTTAGTGTAAACAACTTTGCTAAATTGCTTGGCACTCTGTCTGCATGCAGCATGTTCAAACTCTGCAGTCTATTCAGCCAAAATCAAATATAAAGGCCCATCTGTATTAAACCTCAAGAAGAAATTAATAGACTACTATTTTCATGCAAAGCAGATATTTAAAAAAGGCAAAGCCAATACATATGGATGAACTTTTTCATTCATAATTTTAGATGCCACACAATGAAGACTGTTGTTTAAGCTTTATTTTCTCTCTAACAGCTCTCCATACAATGCAGCGCATTGTTCAAACTCTGGAGCAATTTAAGCTTTTTCAATGTCTCCTAAAATCCCTGGATTTATATCCAAAGAGAGCTGGCACTGTAACAAATTTGACTTGTGAGTAACAAGTTACAGCCTTTAAGCAAATTGCTCATTAACACAGACTTCAACTCACTGCTACAAACCTCACTACCTTTTATCTCAGGAAAAAAAAATATGCTGCCTATCTTATCTACAGAAAGCTGTGGGATAACACTCTATTATATTTGGGTTTTTAATTTCCTTGTTTGAGTTCTCAGTACAAATGCTGAACTAGCATCCAGGGGTGAGAACAACAGAACTCCAGGGGAAAAAAAAAAAAGTTCAAGTATGACCTAAATCTATCCTGCCTTTGATGAAGGAGGAAAATAAACTGAATTTTGATGTCAGTCCTGAAGAGGATATTCCCAACTTCATGCTAGGAGGAAATGAGCAAGAAAAGCCCAACTGTGAAGCTGGGGCTCTTTGTTGTTTTCCTGAAGATGAAAGAGATCGAAAATGCAAAACCCACAGAATGTGCTATAAATGGGGAACGTTCTGTAGGTGCATCTTAAATTTACATGGCTTTGAACAGAAATTTTACACTGTGTTACAAATAAGAACGCTTAATTTGCTGTGAAGGAGATTCTTATCCAATTCTTAGCAGAAGAATAGTGCTTAAGTCATTTTACATATTTAGAAACTAACCCACACTTTGCAGTTAATAGGAGAAACTGATGTTAGAAAAGGAGAAAAATGCAAGGTCAGCAGAGAGAGCTGATGGAAACTCTTTTTTATAACTGAAGAAAACACGGTGCATTTCATTAAAAAGCAAATGAAGTTAGCAGGATCTGTGCCTCTGATAGCAAACATCTGAAGTGGCCTTTTGGGGAAGACACAGACATTTTCAGGATGCTTTGCAGTGCCCTGAGAGGACACCCAGCTCTGCAAGCCAAGGAACGCTCCAGCCTTACAGGAAGTCAGTGAAATAATTATGTAATATGCCACTAACTAATGAAAGCTGTCCTGCAACCAAAAAGGGGTGTTTTGCTAGAAATCTGGATCCAATTTTCTTCATTTAAAAAAAAAAAATCCCAGTCTTCTGGACTATCCAGAGAACTCTGCATAACTATTTTGAGTGCTCCAAGTAACATGCCTGGGGGATTTCTTAGCATCTTATTGCATTTCTTTATACCTTTCCCAGCACAGCAGTTCCAGCCCTGAGAATGCAGCAATAACCCAGAGCATCTGAAACTGGGAGAAAGAGAGGAAGGAAGGCAGAAATCTGCCTTCCAACACAGCACCATCTGTGATAAACAACAGAACGAAAAAGGGATCTGCCTGGAGACTGCTCCTCCTCATGCATATTCCGTGGGAAAGCAGGAGCCAGAACTGGCTGGACAGCCCTGGAGTCAAAGAGCAGCATCACCTGTGCTCTGTTTTGTTTAACTCTGAGCACTCCATTACCTCAGCACCGGGCTCAGAAGGAATATTGAGCTGGAGTTAAGCGAGTTTCCACCACAAAACGAGATGCAGATGTTCCAGCCCTGAATACCTGCCCGGATCAAGCGGCTGTCATTCGATAGGCAGCGCTGGGAATGCCAGCCTGCCTCCAGTGCTGCTGCTCCCTGGCCTCTGCACCTCAGCCAGGGCTCCCAGGAGCTTCCTCATGGCCCTGAGCTCATTAGGAAGAAAACAATGATCTGAAAGCACCACTCATTAAACTGGCCATTGTTGATCACTGGCAGCAAATGTTGAGTAGAAGAATATCAGATGTATTCACGCTAAAAATGAGCGTCCAGATGCCAAGGCAACAATTCTCTAATTATTTCTTCTTTTCTTTCCTATTGCACCAAAACTACTACAATAAATTGCTTGAAATGGTTGACCATCACTAATATAACTGTCCTTTTTCCACTGGTGAGGACCAAGCATTCTCATTTGAATAATTTAAAAATTTTCTTTCACTGGAAAGGGATACAAAACTCAAATTACTTTTTTATGCAACTCGTTAAAAAAAACCCCAACTCATTAACATTCAGATTTTCCTCCAAAAGCATCAGTTGGATTTGGGATTACCATGGGGCATCATGGGGGCTCAAACCTAGTTAACGAGATTAAGAAAACCCTCCAAAGGACACAAATAATCAGCGTAAAACAAACAACCTTGAGGAAAGGAAATGGCTTTACCCTGTGCTTCAGAGTTATGGACCCCTTTTCTAAAACTCTTTCCCCTCGTTTCTGGTTATAATCCTTTTCCTGGCTTTGGCTGTCTTAATTACATGAGTATGCAGAAATTTCCAAGAGGCTACAAAGGCAACTTTAGAGGTCATTTAGAAACCTCCTGCTCAAAACCAGCCTCAGGCAGGGTGGGATGCTCAGGTGGGATTTGAGTATCTCCAAAGGTGGAGACTCCACAGCCTCTGGAGAATCTGTTCCTGTGGCTCACCAACCTCACAACAAAAACTAAAAGAAATCAGCCCATGTTTGAGAAAACAGCCAACCTCAGGTGAGGTTTCACCTGCAGAGCTAAACCTGCAGCACAGCCTCACTTCTGGACAGCTAATGGGAGAACTTCCAGCTCTCCCATTCCCAGCCCAGCCACAGCAGAAGGACAATTTGCTGTCCACAAGGCAGATCCCATCTATGTTATCACCACTTCTTCTCTTCCCCCAGAGAGGAGGCCAGAATCAGAGATGTGCTGAATGAATTAAAAAGCACCTGTTTCCAAAGCCAGAGATGTGTTGAATGAACTAAAACAGCACAATATTTCCATGCTGGGAACTCCGTGGCTGGAGTGTGACCACGAATGGCACAATTTAGGAGCAGACTGAGATGAAGACACAGCTGAGGTTCTTGGGAGGTTCCTGCCCCTCCCAGGCAGGGAAGGCTCTCCAGGGCTGGCATTAACTCAGCAGCCTGCAGCTCACAGATAACAAATTGCTATCTGGGACTCTTGCTGGGCAAGAAAAAGCAGGACTCCTCTCGGGATGCAAATCACACTCCTCTGCTCCATGTCGAACTAAAGGGTTGCCAGATGCACACACTGGAGGAACTTTTCCTATTTCTTAGGTATCAACACATCTCTGATGCACAGGCTGTTGCAAATCCAACAGTTCCAGTGCCAGAAGAGTAAAACCACCAGTAAACTTCATAAAAACATGCTGACATAGCTCACCAGCACAGAAATCATCTCAAAAACCAAAAACAAATGTTTCTAGAGAGAATCCAAAGGAACAAGGAACCCATCTATTTCCTGTGGCCTACAGGCCCATCACTCTTTCCTCCGAAATTGCAAACCTATTTTTATCTTATCCTGCATCTTCAGAAGTACTTTTCAGGAAGGCATCAATTTATAAGTAGTTCAAGTGTGGCCTTCAGTAAATCCTAATTAACTGAGTTTGAGAGGGCGTTTTGTTGTAGTGTAGTTACTACTGCAACAGAGTCCCTGGAAAGACAAGATCCATCACTGCTGACACAACTCACTTCTAAAATAAATACTATGGCAGAGGCCAGGAAGATCTGTAGGCATCTCTAAAACACCCTTCGAGTTCAGAGCAGATGTTGCCAGTGTTTACACTTTTTAAACCACTGGGATATAAACACCTCACTATAAACACCACTGAAGTTTTGCTTTTCTTCTCTTCATTTTGTGTGTGTTTATTTTAGTGTTAAAAATGTTAACTTCCAGAATAAGGAAAATAGCAACAGATGTTTAACCTAAACAAAAACTGCTCCAGTGGAGTGTATTCCTTAAGCTGTTCTTTTGCTTTTGAACTATTAAAGCTAAGATCTGGTTAAATAACAATTACTGGAGAAGAGGGTGGGGAATAAAAAGGGGAGTGGAAAGAATCTTCCATAAATATTAGGCATAATTGCAATGAATTGAACTAATGAGTCAAAACTACAGAGCAACAAAACTCAGTGAACAGAACGCTCAGAAAGATGTATTACGTAAATAAAGCTTTGCATAAAATTTCATGGTCTTCATCAGAAGTTACCAACTGCTTCCAAAGAAAACACTAATTACTGCAGAGAGCAGTGAAAAGTTAAAGGATCCTGAAATGAAAAAGTTAAAGGATCCTGAAAGTTGTTGTTCTATTTTGCTTTTAAACGAGTTTCTTGCTCTAACAAAGAAAGCGTGGGATAATAAAGAAGTTGGGAATTCAGCTTCATGGAACTCCAGCTCTGTATTTTTCAGCTCAATCTTCTGTAAAAGAGCTTAATCCGAATGAATATATACATATTTGTGCAGGAAAGAAAAAGCAGGGGAAAAAAGGAGAAACAAAGATACTAACAGTACAACAGGGAGCCCCTTCACTTCCTGAAGGGAAGAAATGTGGCCATGCTGGTTCAGGGATAGAAGAGACTGTAATTTCCAAAGTGAGCTTCAGCTGCCTGCCTTCTGGCCTGGCCTTTTTCTGAGCACTGTGAACAGCTATCTCCCTGGCCTGTGTACGCTCCTCATTGTTTCTTTCCTGACAACTCCAGCAAGTTTATTTTCTGAACGAACATGGAAAGCGCTCCTGCTGAACCAGAAAAAAAAAAAAAAAAGCNCCCGGTGGCGGCCGGGCCGGGCCCACGCGTGTCCGGCCGCGGCCCAGCCCCGCGGCGCCGGGACAGACGGACAAACCCCAGACGGACAAACCCCCGCCCGCCCCCCGGCCTTTAGTGCCAGCAGTGCCGCCGGCCAGGGAAAGTTGGAGCTGAAAACGCGGATTGTGGGGAAAAAAAAATATTTAAAAAAGAACGGAAAAAAAACTCGCAAAGAAAGGAAGAAATCCCTGCCCTGTAACAAAGCTCTGACAACAGCCCGCGGGGCGTCCCGCACCGGCGATCTCCAAAAACATCCCCGCTGACAAACAACAGCGAGCAGCGCCCGGAGAAGGATCCATCCCTCCCCATGCGAGGGCTCCGTTCCCCTCCGTACGAGGGCACCAATGATTTCCCGTGGCCAGGCGCTATTACCTTCGTAGCACAGGATGCCGATATTGTTGTTCATCTTGTCCAAGTACTGGTAGTTCAACAGGTCCATCCTCATAAACAGCATTTATCGGGCTGGCGGAGACGAGCGGCTCCGGGCGGGGGAGGCAGACGGTGCCGAGGCGCTCTCGGCTTCCAAAGCCCAGCAGAGGCCCAGCCTGGAGCGGGTCGGGAAGGGGGAGCGGGCTCCGACAGCCCGGGGAACGCGAGGGGAACGCGCTGCGGGGCGGGGGGAGGGAGCCGAGCGGGGGCTTCCCGAGGGTTCTTCCAAGTTNAGGTGTGGCTACAGAAAACCCAGCCCCGCGCCAAAGCCGAATTAGCTCAGTGGTGCCTTTCTCTCCAGGCGAAGCCAAGCCATAACCGCTTCTCGCAGCCGCACGTAGAGAAAACTCCGCGCAGATGAACAAACTGATTCTGCCCTGTTACCTCAGGCGCCTTCCCAGCAGGGCTCTGAGGGCTGACAGGGGGAGGGCAGCGAGCCCCAGCCCCGCCGGACACAGCGGGCCTTGTGTAAGGCCCGGGGCGGCGCTGGGGGCCGGACAATGGCCACGGCCCGCGGGGACACGCCGGACACCCGGCCCCGCGGGGACACGCCGGACACCCGGCCCCGCGGGGACACGCCGGCCGCCCGGCCCCGCGGGGACACGCCGGACACCCGGCCCCGGTGGCGGCCGGGCCGGGCCCACGCGTGTCCGGCCGCGGCCCAGCCCCGCGGCGCCGGGACAGACGGACAAACCCCAGACGGACAAACCCCCGCCCGCCCCCCGGCCTTTAGTGCCAGCAGTGCCGCCGGCCAGGGAAAGTTGGAGCTGAAAACGCGGATTGTGGGGAAAAAAAAATATTTAAAAAAGAACGGAAAAAAAACTCGCAAAGAAAGGAAGAAATCCCTGCCCTGTAACAAAGCTCTGACAACAGCCCGCGGGGCGTCCCGCACCGGCGATCTCCAAAAACATCCCCGCTGACAAACAACAGCGAGCAGCGCCCGGAGAAGGATCCATCCCTCCCCATGCGAGGGCTCCGTTCCCCTCCGTACGAGGGCACCAATGATTTCCCGTGGCCAGGCGCTATTACCTTCGTAGCACAGGATGCCGATATTGTTGTTCATCTTGTCCAAGTACTGGTAGTTCAACAGGTCCATCCTCATAAACAGCATTTATCGGGCTGGCGGAGACGAGCGGCTCCGGGCGGGGGAGGCAGACGGTGCCGAGGCGCTCTCGGCTTCCAAAGCCCAGCAGAGGCCCAGCCTGGAGCGGGTCGGGAAGGGGGAGCGGGCTCCGACAGCCCGGGGAACGCGAGGGGAACGCGCTGCGGGGCGGGGGGAGGGAGCCGAGCGGGGGCTTCCCGAGGGTTCTTCCAAGTTTAAAAAAAAAATAAAATAATAATAATTAAAAATAAGAGCGTAAAAGCAAAGCGAACGCGGCGGGGCAGGGCAGGCAGGCAGGGAGGAGGGCGCAGCCTGCTGCGAGCGCCGGCGCTGACAGCGGCAGTGCCCGGCACTGCCCGCCGGGCCCCGCTCCGAGCCCGCTGCCCTCAGAGCCCGGCCCGCCCCGCGCAGGCGCTGCCGGCCGGCCGCGGGTGCTTTGTGCTCCGCAGGGCCCGGCGGGGAGCGGGGGAAGGAGGGGACGAGGGAAGGAGGGAGGGCACGGCCGCGTCAGAGCCGCTCGCACAGGAAACAGCGGCGGGAGCAGGAGGAGGGGGCGGCTGCGAGGGGAGGAAGGGGCGCTGAGGGGCCTCCTCCGGGCACGGGCGGCAGCGCGGCGGCTCGGGGCGGGTGCTGAGCCTGCTGTTTGAAACTGATTCTGCCTCTCTGCGCTCCCCTGCACGGCCTCAGCGCCTCACAGCCAGAAGTAATGCGGTTCTACAGCAACAGCAGCCATGGAATCGCGGCGTGGCATCGCAGGAATGATACATGGAATCACAGGAATGAGGGAGACAAAGTAAAAGGCGTGAGGCAATGGCCATTGGCCCATGTATATAGTTTAAATATAAATAGTTTAAAAGGTTTCTCTCTCTCTCCATATAAACAGGCATGGCACACATCGCTACAGTTCCACCAGGGCACAGCCAGATCGGATTTTTTAAGGGCTATTAGTGGTTAAACATTCCGGGCCCTGGCTCTTTAGCAGCTGCCAAACCCCGGCTGGGATGACGGAGCCGGTGGAGCCTGGTGCTGCTGCAGCTCGCCCAGCTCAGGATGGGGGCTGCCTGCCCTTCTGCAGCCCCAGCCCCAGCTCAGAGCTCTCAGACAGATGTGTGCGACTCGTCCTGACAGGACAGAACATCTGGGCGGGTGGCAGCGGGTGGAACCTGATGGGCATCAGTTCACATTTCCTGCAGCTCATCAGCACCTGAAGTCTCCGGCTGATACGAAAAGAGAAATTAAAAAAAGCTAATGGAATCCTAATTTTCCCTCTGCCCACTTCAGCTTGGAGCACAGCTCATCCCTGCCCGTCTGGGATGGGGAATCTTCTTGGTGCACACAAGGGCAGAACCAGTAAAAAACTTCAATTTCCACCCTGAGAACTTCTCCCCTTTGCTAGAGAAGGGGAAGGGATGACATGACGGAGACAACTCACAGAGTGACACTTTGTGATGGCATTTTGAGAGTCACTGCTTGAATGCTCTGGGTATTTCAGTAAGAACAGGTAGCTTAAATTTACTGCTGGTGTCTACTGAATATTCTAAGGAAGATTGTCTAGAACATAAAAAAGGTTTCTCCTCACTGCAGATACACAATGCTGAGGTAACAGTACATTTCTTGAATGGTATCAATAAAAAGTTGCAGTTGTTTTGCAAAAGTTGCAACCACACAGACCAAAGCAGCCCATGATATTTTCTAGAAAGAGAAACATCTTTAATAAAGAGTAGTGTATGGTGATTTTTAAGCAGGGCATGAGAAGTTTTGCATATTGTGCATACTCAGAGATGTTCTACATCAATCCCTCAAATTAAAACAGCCATCTAATAAAGACATCAAGAGAAATCAGAGCCCTCTAGGATATAAACAACAATAAAAATCCACACCTACAACATTAAAAAAAGAGAGGCACGTTTCTTTAGCATGAAATGCAGGTTCCTCACCAATTTTGGGGACAATATTTCATATGTACAGTTTTTAGCATAGAGAGCATCCCTGAATTCACAGGAATGCAACACATTTATTGGGTGCATGGGAAGGGCAAGAAGATAAGTATTTGATTTTTTCACTTTAAAATACTTAGATTTTTGTGGAAGGTGCAGGTGATGAGGAAGAAAACACTATTTAAACTCCTTTAGAGCAGTGTTCTATGAGACAGGGGTGCACATGGGCATTACAATTCCCAGTCCAGTTTGAATTCTTTATATTCAAAGTTACATATTTCTTCAAGCTGTTTGGAAAAGCGTGGTTGGGTGCTGTCCAGAAACCACCGACTACTCAGGAGTGCTGTCCAGACACTAATAAAGGAGTTAATTCTTCTTTATTAGACCAGTAGTCACTGGTGTGCAGGTTTTTAGGCAGTAATGATCCCTGTTAGGTGAATGGCTTTCAGCATTTCAGTACAAACTCTGATTGGACTTGTCAAATGTTGCATAATGAGCATGCTTCACAATAAATAATAATAAACTGTACCAAACACCAAGAGCTTTTTGAACTCCTAAATTAAAATCAGAATGCTGCAAACAAGGCAATGCCTAGTGAAAGAGTGGAGGGAGGGAATTATCAATGTAAACATATCCCTTACATTGCATTTTAAACCCAAAATCCTTTCTTAGGAAAACTTTCTTTGAAAGAAATTTTTATCAGCTCAACAAACCCAAGTCCAGCAGACATTAACTCAAATGCTGACAGGGTCACTGTAAAGTACTTGGTTCCTGTCAGCAAATCCTCACTGCAGATTGCTGCTCATCACTCTGAGACCTTCCACTGAACTGAAACCAACAATCAGTGCATCAGCGGCTGGGGAAAAAGGCTGCTTTCCATCAGTTCCTTCTGCATCCCGATAGCTGCAAACACAGAGCCGAGCTGAGGCATCTCTGCCTCACTGTCTGCAGCATTTCCTCTAGGATCGCACCCTCCCTGCTCCTGGAGTGAATCCCAGCCCTGGCATCCGCTGGGAACGACGCACTGAACTTTAACTTAACACAACAGCAGCCTCTAGAGGTAACGGGAAAGCCGCGGCTCCGTGGCATTGACATGGGATTTTATTCTGATTATCCCACTGAGCAGGGCAGAGCCTTCAGCCTCCCAGGGATCTGCTTCACTTCAACTCAGAAAGCAAATCCTGTCTGCACACAGCAATGTCTCACCACCTCAGAACACACAAAAAGCAAAGTAAGGAAAGCAAAAAGAGCAGGTAAATCACCACTGTAAATCACCACTTAATATAAAAGTAAATCCTTAAAACTCTATATTATAACCTGGATTTTTGTAGGGGAAATTCTTAATATATCAAGTCTATGATATCAGATTTGACAGTGAGAGTTTGTATGGGTTTCAGAGCATTTGAAAATACACCGAGCTGCTTTAGAGCATTACAAACATGCAGGGAGCTGCTTTTTTCTGTGCCTTTTCTCTGCCCTCCTCAACCCTCTCCTCTCACAAGTGCTGCTGCCTCAGGCAGTGCTGAAGAGGCTGAGAAAATAAAATTCCTTTGGTGCCTGCACTCCACAACATCTTCCAGGGGGAAAATGGGCAACACTGGCTGAGAATCAACCCCACAGATGGGAGACAACTGAAATTCCATCCGTGAAGATCATCAGCAGAGAGAACAATTGAAACAGTGACCTGTTCTGCAACTGAGAGAAAAAACAGTCTTTATAGAGGTGGGACACACTCTGCTGTGTCTGTGTGACCACACAGTGCTGCTCAGCATAATTCCATTTCTGAGTCGATAATTATCAGCTGCAGCTCCTCAGGTCAGACAGGCACCTACTGAAACCTCAATGCACACCGAGGAGGAGGGGGAGGAATAAAGCAAGAACAGTTAAAAACAGGTTTTACCTTTTTTCTTGCCCTCAGAAAAGAGCAAATTCGAGTTGAGGGTTGCTAGGTGGCGACGTGCCTGAAGGAAAAGCCTTTTCTTTTTCCACACACTCCACAGCAGTGGGTGGGAAAAGCTGCTCTCAACATCCCTGTTCTTATATTTGTTAGAGTGCACTGCACAGGAAAAAGGCAAAACAAAAATTCCCCTTGAAGCAGGATGGGGTGTTTGCTTTGAAATCCATTCAGGTGTGATGAGGAAATACAGTTAAAATGGACTGAACACGCAGCAAGCCCAGAAATGGATGACAAGGAAAATGACATTTCAAGTTCCTTGCAAGCAGCAATCTCCCAGCTGCGCCTCTGGGATCCACAACCACAACTCTTCCCTCAGTGAGTCAGATACCACAAAAATAACTTTACACACTTCTTACAAAGCACTAAGGACTCACAACTGCACCAGTGAACAGAAGATATAAAAACACACATCATTCCTATATGCATTCTTCCACTTTCTTTTCCTTAATCATAAAGTTGCATTGCAAATAGATTTTAATCACACCCAACTACCCATTCCCTTAAAATAAATCAATAATTAAAGAAAGCCCCATCAGGTAGAATCATTTAAAAAATCAATAGTTAAAGAAAGCCCCATCATGTAGGGCATCTCTGAGCTCAAGCTGGTGCATTCCTGTTTGACCTGTCCCCTAGTTAAAGGTTTCAACCATGTGCCAGACATCATAGAACACAAAAGATGCTTTTTTAATTATCACTGCAGCTTCTCAAGCCTGAAATAGGAAGCTCACACCCAATATTGTAACAAAAGAATTTGTGTATTCTATCATTCTTGTCATAACCTAAACTTAGGGAATGCTGCTTAAAAATCCCAAACACAGCATTATCTAGTGAGGAAATCTGTTTGTGAGTGTGTGAGTGTCACAAAGTGCTGGGTAACTCACATTGGAATCCCCAGAGAACAAAATGCCAGAGAAAGCAAAAATACAGAGATGCCTGAGAGCATCTGGAGTTGCAAGCACTGGTAGGGCCCAGGAATAGATGGCAATGGCTTGTCTGGACTGGCAGATGGACTTTTTTTTTATTTCTTTTTTTAAATCATTTTTTAATGCCTTGCTGCACTGCAGTTCTTATTCTGTACTTCTGTTCTTATTCTGTACTACTCACTTCTTTAAAGACACACAGATTTCAAGCAGCATCTCACTGTGGTGGTAAATAAAACTTCAGATCACTTGTTTGTAAATACTGAGCGATTTGGGACCAGCTATTTCATACCAGATCAGAAAATTCCAAGGTGTTTATCAACTCAAAAAGCTTTTGTTTAATGAAAACCTGCCCTCAGCAGCAGGAATCATTTGCCTCCCACCCCAAACTAAACACACCTGCTGTTCTTCCACAGCCTTTTCCAGGTGGGAAATTGAGTCAGGAAAGGCAGAATCCAAGGCAGGGCACACACAGAGCTTCCCTTGTAGGGTTTTTTTTTGCAAAAAACCACACATTTAATTCTGGGTGAATATATAAAATAGGCACAGAGGTACTGGGTGAGGCCTCTGGTTTACAATGGATATTTTCCATTTCTCACTGGTGTCTTGGAGCTCTCAATTTGCTGGTGTTTTTCTCTTTTTGTTTTCTTAGGCTGGGCTGAGAACACTTCAAAAATGCAGCTAAAGCACACAACAGATAAATCTAGTTTATCTGGGTGGGAAAATTGTTATGTGCTAATTAAAAACTTGATAATATTTTTTGTTATTTGCATACTAATTTAAATTTCTGAAGGGTTGATGATAATCACAAACATAATTCAACTTGAACTACAAAGAGTCTCAAACACCACCAGAGCCTCCAGATGCAAAGAGTGAAGTGCAAACCTTGCCATGCCCTGACATTGTGTTAGCAGGGAAAAAAATTACTTTATATTCTTCCAATAGGAGAAATGAGAGGATAAAAAAAAAATTTTAAAAAGAGAGAGATTACTAAAGAAAAAATGCCAATTTTAAGTCAGCTTGATGCTCAGGCATCTAAACCACTTTTAACTTAGGAAAATTAGGAGCCAGACTGTGTTTAGAGGTTAGATTTCAAAATTACTGTGTGTATCCCTCAGCTTTGGGAAGAAGCAAATCCAGTTTCCAGAAGCCACTAATTGCAGGGTTTAGAAATAAAGCAGAGAGCTCTAAGATTGCTAAAGTCTTTGAAAACATTTCCCCTTATAGCTCACTTGGCAAGACATGAAATACACTTTTTTATATAAATATATATATAAATGTGTATGGCCTAATTGAGCTTAGGTATTAACATATGTAAATCTGTGCAGCTGACCTTGCTTGCACACAGACTGAATATTCCAGTAATTATAATCACCTTATAAATGAGATAAAACCAGCATTCCCAATGCTGTCCCATGCACTAAAATCAATCACAACTTTCCCTACAGAATGAAACAATTTTGGCTTCTACACATCACAGCAATTACTTACCCTAAATTTTAAGATTAAAATATTAATAAGTAGCTATTGCAAAACCCAATTATGTAACTTGCAGCTTATTCCATTAATTTAAAATGAAATTTCATTCAAGCTCTAAGGCTATTCTTTTCCAATTGAGGGTCTTGTTCTCTATTATTTCAAAAGTGTTCGACCTTAATAATATTTTTACCACACCTAAAAAAAGAAAAAAATTCCCTATCATAAACAAGCAAACAACCAAAAACCCAAAACAAAAACAAACCCAACCTTAAACACACTCTCACTTATATCCCAAATTTTAGTGCTCACAAACACCCAGCCACTCACAAAACCTTTGCTCAGGATGCTGAGGGGTGTCCTCTGGATTATTGGAAGAAAAAAGAACAAAGAAAACAAGAAAAAGAACAATGCCCTTGCATTATTTAAAGTATTAGTACAAGAAGAGCATGTTTTAGTATATAAATATATAACATTGTATCTTATTTATTCACACACATGGATGTGTGCAGGGTTCTGTAGGACATAAGTGGAATGTTATAAATTGTCATAATTCCACTAAATCCTGCAGAAGATGACTTTGCTGTCCAGAAGTACAAATTCAGGTCTCAGAAATAGAGAAATAACAGGGGAAAACCTCACAGAAGCAGTGCCAAAAGCCCTCCCTGCTCCAAAGCACAAGCTTCCAACATTGCTGCTCTCCAGGCAGCACAAGGCCTGGCAGTGAGTGGAAGCTGAAACCCTTTTTCCAAAGGATCAAAGTTACCATTTCCAATTCTACAGGTACCTTTTCCTTCCAGAAATGAAACCTAGAGAATGCTGAAAATTCCCCACCACAACTGTTTTTCAGTGGAATCAACACTAGGTTTTTTTATTGTGCTTTTGCTGTTTTCACTCCAAAAAGAAATGGGAAAAAGAAGGGCTTTTTCGTGTTTTGGATTAAAAAAGACATTTATTTGTTATTAACTTCCAGCTTTCTGACAAACCAGTAAAATCTATATTTACATTTCCCATCCCTCCACCAGCTCTACCCTGGTTTTCTTAGGGATCACACGACCACCTTTAAAAGCAGAGACCGTTCTTTAAACCAAATTTTTGGCTTTTAATTTACCAAATAATCAAAAATCTCCTTAATTTACAAAAAAAAAAATCTCCTTTTTTTTTTTTTAATTTACCTAAAATCTCCCTTAATTTACCAAAAAGTCATCAAAATCTCCCTCTGGTGAGCGCTGCCTATGCCACAGCTTGTCCTCAAGGCCGTGAGGAATCCCAGGTGCTGCAGGAATTTGCAGTGACCACAAGCTGAGCTTTGTCATGTTTTAGCACTTACTTGTTTTTTAACCCAGAGGCAGAGAGGAAAGGATCACAGCTACCAAATTTTAACCACAAAAACAGCCTTGGCTGTGCAGATTTGTGGGGTTTATATCAGGTTTTTATATCAGGTTTTTTTCCCCAAGGCTGACATCCACCACCCCTTCACTTCCTGAAATTCAGCATTTCCCCAAAAGCGACAAATATTCCACAACATCCCCAAAATTTCCTTAGCCTTTTAAAATATATTCCATCTTAACATCCCCTTTCACTCACTTCAAGCTACTCTCTCTCCTTCCAACCATCCCAACACCTTCCTCAAGCTGTGTTCTCCACCCACCCTAAACCCATTCCTCTCTTCCTGAACCAATCAATCCCACCTCACCCAGAGCCCCCCATCCTGTCTCACCACAATTTCCCAATCAAAGATTAATTCTTCATGACCCAGGCTTTAAAATTCCCTGTTTTGAGGCTTTAAAATTCCCTGTTTTCCTCCAGATCAGCCCCAGGACAGGCCAAGGCACTTTTGGTGCTGTGGCACCCAAAGATGCTCAGTCAGGGGATGCTGAAATCCCAAAAATGAAGTGCCAGATCACACTCTCAGGGTACCCCCTTAACTCTCCTGTCCTGGTTCTTTTCCTCTGGACCTTTTATTTCCTTTCTCTCGAGCTACAGGTGCTCTCAGATCCTTGAACTCAGTGTTTGCTTCTCAAACCCAGTGATATTCCACCTTCTTTCCAAAAAGCTGGAAAAACAGAGGTCCTGGTTGTACTGGAGTTCACATCTGCCTCCTTCCAGAGCAAAGGGGAAAAAGGCATTATTTTGGGGCAGGACTAAAGAGGTGGCTAAAGAGGAAGAAGTCCCAGCAGCTCTCCACTGAGACTAAATTCCCCTATAAACAAATCCCAACTCCCAAGCAAGAAAAAAAAAAAAAAAAATCAGCTGTAGGTGGTGAGCTGGGCTAATTACGTAAATCAGATTATTGCCAAAAAATTGCAGGCTTGTTGCTTGCAGAAGTTGGAGGAATTGAAGTGCCACATGAAAATGACTGCTGGGGCTGGGCCAGGACAGTGGGAGGAGGAGGCACATCCCGGGTGTGAGGCGCTGATTTGCTGCAAGGACGATGAACAGAGGCAGGCACCAAAGCAGGGCACTCACCGGCACAAACTCCCGTTTATAACCTCAATATTGAGTGTGTGCCAGCCTGGGAATGGGGCTGCGGCACGGCTGGCTGCAGTGTGGGAGCTGCCCTGGCAGCTGCTCCAGGAGCTCCCAAATCACACACTGCTGCTCCCAGCACGGCTGCTGGGCTGGCCTTCTTCTAAAAGTATCAGCAGCAAAAAGGTTGGCAATTATATAAATAACTTAATAAATTAAAACTAATTAGATATAATTTAATAAATTTTATACAATAGTTTTTAGTTTATTATAAACTAAATTTAACAAAGAACCCAAAATCCTGAGCTGGAGACACTCTACTCTTTACCATTACATGTCTTAGTAATCAGTTTTCAGGATAAATGTTGTACTATATTATTTTTAAAATACAGAAATGTTTAAAGAGTACTGTTCCTTTTTTTCTCCAGGTTCTTGATGTTGCAACTCCATAATATTGCAAAGTTTTGCAATGCTGATGCTTTTCTTAAAGGCCCATTTCTCCCACAGGCACCTGAAGATATTGCACACAATTTCTTTTTTTCAGCTTTTAAATCTAACAGATTTTTTTTTTTTTAAATCATGCAAATTCGGCCTCAAAGTGAATCCACAAGCTCAGAACTGGAAATTAGAGAAAACTTTTGAACTGAACATTTTTGAAGGCCGATCGTGAAGTGCCAAAATGTTTGGGTTGGGCAGAACGCAACAACTTTTAAAAAGTGCAGATGGATAAATGGTGTCAAAATGCATTTCCTCCTTTGGTGTCCCATCCATCCAATGCACTCAGCCATGCCGAGCTCTTCTGTCTCAGAACAAATTCACTGTCTTGAGCTTTCCCTGAAGTCACATACTTGGACACCCATTATACAATGGAACAAATTATTTTATTTTTTATTATATATAGAGACAAGAATGCACTTAAACCGAAGCCACGGGATCAGTATTTTGACTTCTAAAAGGTGAATTTTCACACATTTCATACAGATGATAGATTAGAAATATTGTGCATACAGAATTTCCATCTGCAAGGAGCCTTGCAAACAGGAATCCATTCAGTTTTCACCTGAGGCAGGTATCCACCTCTGTGGCAGCTGCAGCAATCGGGCAGGAAAAGGAGATTTCCCTGAAGGCACAGAAGCCAGTCAGATCCTGACTCTCCAAGGACCACGCCTTGCTTTCATCCACGCTCAAAATTACAAATAAAAGAACTTCTGCTCTGGATATTCCTTTCAGGCAGAACCTGTCTGACCTGTTAATGCACTGACAATGGATTTAAACAGCACCAGCCTTTATTAAAGTGTTATTAAAGGAACCCTGTGGAACACCCACCTCCTTCTCCAGACTCTGCTCAGGCTGCAAACCTGTTGGAACCCTAATTACTGAGAATTTCAGACTTTCTGTGCTGCCAGGCACTGAGCCCCAGCAGAACACTGCAGTGACCTGAGGCCGTGGAGAAGCTTCCAGAATGGAATGGCAGAACTGGGATCATGGGAGTGGAGTTTGAATAGAAGGGTGTAACATCACAGGGTAGAAAACTCAGAGTTTAAGGGTCTAGAATATAGTGATATATATATAAAGCAAGAAGGAGGTTTTAGGGCCGAGGCTGCTCCTTCTTCTTCACCTTCTTCTCCATGGGTTTGGGTGGTTTTGTGTAATTGGATAAAAAAGTCTCCATTGCGGGCACGGACGGTTGGCTATTGGGTTAAAAGTGAAAATAATTGAGGTGTCATTTCTTAGTTGGACAGTTTGTCCTTAAAAGGCCTCAGAGAGAGAGAGACACAGCTCTATTTTTTTAGTTTGTTAAAGTGCTGTAGAACTGAGGGTTTGTGAGACTGTGACATAGATAAGAATTAACAAACATCTGAGTCCCAACAAGAAATACTGTCTCACACATCTAATCCCAACCCTGGGCAAAAAGAAGCAAAGACTCCACACAAACTCCTCTCTTTACCTTTATTGATGGGGGATATAAATTCAGATTTTCCCAGGGCCCACAAGGAAGGTTTGATCTCACAAGAAAGTGAAGCATTTACCCTCTACACGAGAGAGAAGCAGCCAATTCCTGCCTGTACATCTGCAAGCCCAGCATTACAGCAACCAAAACGCTGCAGTTTAGGAAAAGCTGTGTGAGTTGCACATCTTGGATATTCTGGGGTTCTTGTGACCCTTCACAGGTCTCAGTGAGCACAATCTGCTCCTTAACTTCAGCTAAAAAAACCCCACAGCCTGACTTGGGGCTCAGGAAGATGTCCTGGCACAGTTTCTCTGATCAAACATAAGAATGAGGACTCCACGTCCACGAAGCTCACAATAATTAGAATTAATTACTGTTCCTGGGAATGAGCCCTGGCAAGGCAGCAGCCCCAGTAAGAAATGTGCAGTGCAGATGATCCCAAGATCAAAGTTCACCTCGCAGAGTTATCAGCAGCAGGATGCAGCTACAAAGGGAAACTCCCCGTCAGTCCTATCAGATATCCATCGCCAAGATTCTCCCTGTGCACACATCCCCTCCACAGGCAACACCAAAGGAACATAAACCAGCTGCCTGTTGATTTTCCTGGGCAAATAACCCTCCCAGCTCCAGAGCCTTTACATTTAGTCATGGTGCAGCAGATTTGCCACCAGTAAATTCTTGTCACTGATAACAAAGTAGGAGATCAGCCGTGCTGCCAGTGTGGAACAACGCTCACACATCACCCCTGGCAAAACTTCTGCCTGAATTTTTACTTTTATGGAATTTTATGCCACCAAGAAAATCCAGCTCTGGTGAGCTGTGTCCCATCTCAGCATTCCTCCTTTTTTTCCTCTGTGCACAGATGGAACATGAATTTTTAAAGTTTAACCCAACCTTCCCAGCCTGGCAGTGCTGCTGCTCCCACTGCAGTCACCATTCTTATTTACTGCTAGCAGGAACATTGATTTTTATACCCCACTTTCTCCTCAGGTTCTCCCCACACTGAACAGATACTGAACCCTCAGAGCTCTGTCAGCCTCACAAGTGTTGGTAAAATGTGCTGAAGCTTCTCTGCAGTCAGACCAACTCCAGAGACAACCATCACAGCCCAGGACATTTCAACATCACTTCTGTTGAGCTAATTTAGGCTTTATTTTATACCCCCAGACAAGCCAAGCAGCTCAGCTCAAAGCCTGCTCCATTTAGCTTTCCTTTGCTTGCTGGAAGATTGAATTTGTGTCAGGAGTGTCTGTGCAGTGAGACAATCCCAAAGAAACCAATTAGCCACATCAGGATTCGGCAGCAGGAGTGATGGCTGAGCACTTCCAGAGGTTATCAAATACCCAACAGCTTGCAAAGTTTCACAGGAAAAAAAATACTAGAAAATACTACTAAAAATACTCTTGAAATACTATAAAATAAATAAAAATAAATTTAATAATATAAAATACTAAAAACATTATTACAATACTATATTTTATATACATATATACACAATACTATATATAGTATATGTATAGTGTATATATATAGTACATATATACTANGCTAACCATAGCAGTGAGCTCACTGCACTGCTGCTGCTGGGCCATGGGAACTGCCCAGAGCTGCTTTCCTGAAGTGGTTCCCAAGAAAAATTGATAATACACAGCCTATAACTGAGAGCAAGCTGGGAGGGGATCTATTGGTGCCACCAGCATTTGTCAGCTGTTCGTTCATCCCTCAGTTTATTATTGTATCCCAACACTGCACAGCACAAACTGCTGTCACTGCTTTCAATCACAACAGATTCAACAGCTCCTTCTCAGAACAGTGACAAACCCAAACCCACAGTCTGAAAAAACAATTAGGGGCTAAAATGTGATTGTAGCTGACTTCAAGAAATGCTGTTGCAGCTCTTAAAGGAACTTTTAAGTTGTCAATTCCTTTCTCCCCAGCCTCCAGCTTAATTCCCTATAGAATTCCCAGTTTCCTTCTCATACATTAACTTCAGAAGCACCTGGATAGTAAACCCTATAAAATATTTATATATCTAAACTCTTGTGAATTATGGGCTAAAACAACAATTCACACCACGGCAAAGAAATTGTGCTGAACATGTTGGAGCACAGGACAGCCTTGTCCTTCCTTCAGCCCCATTTTCACCATTTCTTACCTCTTCTTTCACTCACTGTTAGAATTTTCCACCTTTGGAAGAGCAACTCTCAGATTGCAGAGGTACATTTCAGTTAAAGCTGACAACACAAACCTCTAACTGAAACAAAAGTACCTTCCAATTTTTTCTAGCTATTTCAACAAAATGCTCAAGAAAAAAATAAATTTACTATTGCTTAAAAGCATTAAATACATTAAATGTTTCATTACATTAATGACAATTAATTTCTGTGCAATCAAAATAACCTCAGTTACTTCACAAGTGACATGATGTGGGTTTCCTCACAGCCATACAAAATCAAGGATGCCACTTCACATGGAACATTTAATTAAACAGCTGGCCCATGGAATTTAATTCCAGCAATAAGCTGCAATAAGCTAACTCATTTGCAGCCTCCAATCTATTACCCACTCACCAGTGCCTTCATAATGGCAGGTAGAAAGACAATTAAAAATAAGACCTCAGAGAAAGCAGGGTAAATTGAAAGAGACCTTAAAAAAAAAAAAAAATCCTCATTTACAGCTTCTGTTTCTCAAAGGAAACACCAGTTATTCTACAGCTACCAGAGAAATTATTTATCTTCTCTGTGCTTTAACAATCAAAAGAAGTCACCAGGCAGCATCATTTGAATAAGTACTTTCCCCTTACTTCAATGAACATGCAATTTCAGCCAGTTAAAAAGGAAAATTATGATCCCTTTCCAACTTAATGAAGAACTGGAATCCAAAGAGCAAAGGGAAGCAAGGAGTTTGTAAAAGTGTATTTGGAATCTGTCATGTCAGAAGGAATAAAACTCTATCCCAGCCAAACCCAGGAGAGAATCCAATCTGAGAAACAAATAAAAGTTCTTCCACAAAACTCCTTGAGTACTTTACAGATGTTAATTGGAATTCCTGGAGTGCCACCAGAACCTGCTGCAATCAATAATTAAAATTGTGAGGGGAGCACAAGGGCAAGGGTTGGAAGAGAGCAGTGCAGGGCAGGAGGGAACAGCCACAAGCAGTGGTAAAAACCCACATTTTTCTATTGTCAGCCTTCCTCCTGTTGCTAATTAATATTTGAGCATGACAGAGCAGAAAGTGGCATTAATGGGACTGCATTAGGGTCAGTGGAACAGCTCAAAGTGCCACCAGGGCCTATTTCTGAGAAGAAGAAAGAAAAATAAATTTAGGGTAGAGCTGCCAGATGATCAGACAGACACAGGCATGCAAACCTGAGCAGGTGACCACAAAAAGTGGGAACACATCAGAGTGCAGACAGATAGCAATATTCAAGTTTCTATCACAATTTTTATTTAGTTTTATTCATGATTTTATTACAACAAAGATTTTATTACAATACGATACTGCAGTTGCCACATGGGTTTGCCAGGTTGCCTCTGCTCTGCCCATAGATGGATAAATTTAATCTTGGATCAATCAAAAGGATCAATCAAAAGGATCAATCAAATCTTGAATTCTTGCAAAACTCAAGCCCTTAGAACCATAGAGATTGTGTCCTGAGCCATTCAGACCCCAGCAGTCCTCATTGCTCACTTCCCCTCTGCTCTGACACAGAATTCCCATTTCAAATCCCGCTCTGCCAGCTGGCCAAGAGGGTGTGGGGACATTTGGAAGTGACCAAGAAATCCATGACATTTCCTTGCAGCTGTGAGCTCTGGGCAGGAGCCAGCCTGGGCACAAAGGCACAGGGAGCTCGAAAGGCAGAACATCTGCTGGGAGCCAGGAGAGGCTGAGCCACTGCTGCTGGAGCACTCAGAGCTTCCCACTGGCACCAGGAAATATCATTTTAAAAATGAAATAAACAAAAATCTCATTTTTTTTTAGTTTTCCTAATTCTTCCTTTCCACAGAAGACAACAGTGCAAAGTCCATCACTTTCCTTCGTACTCAAACATGGGCAAATGACATTCTTAATAAGTTGTGCACCTGTTTTATTCAACAATAAAATTCACATTCATATGTGACATATTAATAAATTATGAACAATGACATAAACAAATATGAATAAAATTCATATTCAAAATATGACTAAATCATTGATTGATAATTCTGTTAAGAACTGCTATCAGTGTTAATGTATTTAAAGCTAAGTAACTATTCAAATATACTTCTAAAATATGAGTTCATTTTGGAATAAAATAATTATTGGAGTAGGTATAAATGTTACGTAAGATTGTATAATTATGGTAAGTGCCGGCATTCTGCAATAAATATATTGTGAAAAAATATATATCCTGAAAAATGTATTCTGAAAAAAAATTTAAAAAAAAAATCGTGAAAAAAACATATATATCCATCCTGAAAAAAAACATATATATATCTCCATCCTGAAAAAAACATATATATATCCATCCCAAAAAAAATATATATATTCTGAAAAAATATATATATATTCTGAAAAAAAAATATATATATTCTGAAAAAAAAAAAAAAATATTCTGAAAAAAAAAATATATATATATTCTGAAATTCTCCCAAAGACAGATCCTTGCACAGTAAGATCACAGATTTCAACACTGCTGACCCTGAACGTATTGGAATTCCAGAGCACTGTTGGAAAATCAGTATATTGTCTGCTGATGAGGCAAATCTGAGGGTAAAAACAACTGAAAGAGGTCCTTGATAGGTGTAATAATTTGGGGGTGAGTTGAAATGGGACAGCACAATTCTGCACCTTTAAAAAATCCAATCCTATTCCAGGCTAAGCAAGAGCAGCACCAAGGTCCAGAAATGGGCAGGGGGACAGGGGGAGCCCCAGAAAAGCAGATAAAGGCAGGAGATTTCCAGGGATGGAGTCACAGCTGGAACACACAGATGTTCTCACACAAACCAAACACACAAGTAGAAAATAAAGCAGTTACTGCTCCTGGCATGGCTGCAGAAATACCCCAGTGCTTGTGCTGAAATTGTTCCTTTTGAGACAAGAAAACGCACAAAGGGCCATTCCTGCCCAACTGGTTAGAATTGCTATTGAACTGCTCGGAATTAAAACTCAGAATTTAGAATATTAGCAATAAGTGTGTATCTAAAGCACATTTACTGCAGTGCTGTGCAATTATTATCACCCAGAACAACACTGTTGCTGGGGATGCACAAAAATACTCTTGGAGGGTTCTGGGGCACCTTTCCATGAATTAAACTTAAAGTCAGAACAGAAAGGGAAAAAAAAAAAAAATCAGAGGAGAGTAATAAATCACTCTTTACTCTTCAATTTGCTAAATAAGAAGCATTTCTCCTTTTGAGCTCATGGATGACAGAATTTTCTGTAGTGACATGGTTTATAGCTGCCCTGCAGATTTGTAGCCAGAATTCTGTTTTCACAGGGAATTGATTTTTGAGTCAGCAGCAAAAGAGGAGGTGTGAGAAATAGATTTGTAGAGAATTTCTAAAGTCTGATAAAAAACCATAATATGTAATATAATAGATTGTGATTATGAGTATGTATTCATTTTATTATTTATTACTATTACAATATATTGCAATTAAGAAATAGTTAACTTCTGATTGTGACAGCATTAATTATAACATCAGTATTGTCTCACCCTTCACATGGCACTAAAAATAGAATAAAAGTTTTTAAAACACCTCTCAGTTACCCCATCTCTAAGTCAAAAGAAAACCATCCAACAAGGGGGAAAAAATAAAAGCAGGTCATTTTGGTGTTTGCTTCTTGGAGAAAAAATAAGTTTCTCTTCAGGCTGAAGGAAAGCACTGCTGCTTTTTTTCCTTCTTGAACAGCAGAACAAAAGGCAGAAGCCAGTAAAGCAGAGTGTTAATTGACTGTATCCTCGCTTTGTTTCACGAGCCATTCCATCAGGACGCTCACCTTGGACTGGAAAATGCGTGTGCAGATCCCTCCTCCTCCTCCAGGTCAGGATTTGAATGGCATACCATAAATAAAGTCTGGGTTCCCAGCCAGGGAAAAATGGAAATTCCAAACAGATGCTCATTAACTAAGAACTTGCATGTTGCCTTTTACACCAGAACTGTAAAATTTCTGTGATCATTTCACTAAAGGCTGTGTGACTGAACAAGGAGTGAAGGTTACATAGGACCACCTCAATTTTAACTTTTAGCTTTTAATTTACAGGCAATTTTAACTGCTGCTGAAAGAACTGGGTTTATAATCTTGAGCCTGGTTTAAGACACGCTGTTAGAGGCAACAAGGAAGCTGCGAAGTGCTCTATTCCAACCCTTCCAGACACTTGATAAAGTGCTGAAATAAGTACCTACACATAAAACAGAGTAGAGAAAGTGGTAAATATGCCAAATGCCAAGTCCTGCTGCAGTATTTTAACTCCTTTGCTCTCCCCAGCTCTGCCATTTCCAGGAACGTCCTGTGTGCTCTCAGTGCTCCTAAAGGACATCCTGGAAAGCACCCTGCCTTTTTCTAGGCAGCCTGCAGTAATTCTAATTAACAAAGAACTTTTTATTTCCTTTCTAAAACCAAATTCAACACGCCAAATAATGTGTACCACGGGAAGAATGGCCAGATTTCCACTATTCCAGTTTCCATCCCCAGCAGAAACCTCCACAGAGAAACTCTAATCGGGGAATAACTTCCCTGCATTGTTGGGGAGCTCAGGCTGCAGCCAACAGGAGTTCTGGTAAAACAGGCAAATCCCAAGGGCAGCATGTGAGAAATGACAATCACTCGGCAGCAGAAACTACAACCATTCAGCAGCAGAAATGACAATCATTCAGCAGCAGAAATGACAATCATTCGGCAGCAGAAATGACAATCATTCGGCAGCAAAAACGACAATCATTTGTGCACTGACAAGTCCCATGTGGGACTCGCCATCCCCTCAGCAGCCTGGGATTCAGCTGTGATTTTCAGAGCACTGCTTGGGATCTGATGGCAAATTCCATCCCAGCAAGGAGATTCCTCCCCCCGCACTTGCCAGACAACATTTAGAGAGATAAAGTTTCAGCAAACACCATTTACTGCGGGGGAATGCCAGCCAGCAGCTCCCATATTTTATCCCAAATTAACTGCGAAGGGCTGAGGAAGAAAAGCCACGATTGTGTGGCTGCCGCTGCTCAGGAACATCTGGGCTGCCTGAAGGATGCTGTGCCTGTTTACAAACTGCAGGCAGCTGAACTTTTTAAAAATTAATTCCAAAGGAACACGCAGGCCCTTTGTTGCTGCAGGAATTTCCACCCCTCCACTGGCTCTGCTAATGGGGCTCCCCTCACTAAAACACATCGAGGCGCCAGGCAGACAATTGTCCCATTTTCCAGCCTATTTAACACGTTGAAAACATCCTTTTATTTTCCTGCTACAATAAACTCGAAGGGGAAAAAAAAAAAGGGTGAAACTTTCCGGGGGTAAGAATAATTCATTGGTTTTTTTAAAACAAAACAAGCCAAGCAAGCAGTTGTCCTATGTAACACTCGTGCTTCCAAGAAAATCCTAAAATTAATGGGATGGCCCTGACAGCATTCACAGGAAGCTACTCTGTGAGACCCTGAGTGATACAAACAGCTAAAGGTTTTGGAAAGACAAAAAGCACAAGGTCAGAAGTTCAGCCATTCAGATATTTTGCTGAAAAATAGCTTTACTGATGTTTATAACAATGAAGATATTAGTATTTTCTGTGGGGCTCATCAATTTAAAAGCAGAACACTCTGCATGTTATTACTCAGAGTTTTATTATTTCAAGCTTTTGGTATTCATACAACAGCAGATGATTCAGGCTGCATCTCTAGGATTGAAGCACTTGTTTCTTCATCACATTATTACTGTGCTGAAACATCACATTTCCATACTTTCCCCCCTTCCATTTAAAAAAAAAAGGATGATTTATGTCACAAATTCCACTCCAAAACCAACTGGACTCCCTCCACCATTGATCAAGCATTACTTACACGACAAACTGATAAATGTACTTTTAACACCTCTCATGGCTGTTAAGGGATTACAAATGTAGATTTTTGCTGACACTGCTCCTTAGAAATCAGAGCTTTTCCTCCAGGAAACTTCAGTTTCTCTTTTGCTGGACAGCAGAGATAAGCTCTGACCACAAGCACAGTTGCTAAACCATAAAAACTGTTCCATTACTGAGCTACACATTAATTTCCACAATTAAAGGATCCAGGGTATTAAAGTGTGAAGAGCACCACCAGTCTGATCACACCTCTAATTTTTAAGGGCAACTTTTTGTGTCTATCAAATATCTGCCTCTTCTCTGAAGCAACCTGGCAAAAAGACAACCAAATCAATATTTTAATTAGCCATAAAAGAGGAAACAAACATCCATGTGGTGAATCCATCTATATTCATATTAGAAGTTATCCTGGAAAAATTCTCACCCTCCCCTCAACCAAAGTCCTGAAGAAGTAGCCAAGCTGCAAATGAAATTTTGTGCTGGGTTGGTTAATAAAGACACCCAAGAGCTGACAGGCCCTGATTAAAACCCCCAAACTCTGGAAGCACTCAGAAAAACCACACATACAAAATACTGTTAAATTGATTTACAAAATGCAAAACAAAGATCTGAATTCAAGTGGTTGTGTTGCCCTCAACCAAGCAGGATTGCAGCAGGTACTGTCCAACAAAACAAAAAACTTCATTACTGGAGGAGTCCTGACGTCTCAGGAAAGAAGATTTTTAGTAGAAGCATCATATACAACCTTTGCATGGTAAGGTAAATTCTTACTCAGGCTACACTGGGAAAAGCCAAGACAGGGATTTTGTCAGTCTTTGTAATGACTCCCAGGTCAAGGAACAGAGCCCAACACTCTCCAAAGCAAGGGATTTTGAAGGACACAAACTTATTTTAGATGTCAGAAGATCCCTAAACATGCTCTTATTAAACCTACTGGATTCCCCTCCACCCCTGAAGCAAAAGTTCATGGATGAGCAGCAATACTGAAATCTCTTGATTCAGGATCCAAGACCTTTTCCATTTATTTCTTTGTCACAAGATTTGCTATTTTTCACCCACAGGTGCAAATAAAATACAGAGGGCACATCACATGATTAAGATTGCATTCTACTGGAAATCTTTCCTTGTTTTGAGTGATAGTTTGCTATAGAATATTTCCTGTCCTTACACTACAATTCCCCCCAGTTTACTCAGAATGGGGTGAAGCTGTGAACAGAAAATACACAAGGATTGGGACACAAAACCGCTATTTCACATCTGTGCAAAAATGCTGTTCTGTTGCCCATTTTTCTGAAGCAGATGAATCTCCAGAAAAAAACGAAAACAAACAAAAATCCCCAAAACACACAAACTAATGCTGGACAAACCTCACAATCCTCTAAAACCAAACTGCAAATGATCCTTGAGATCTCCCCTGCACCAACTGCATTCACAGATCAAACTCCATCCAATTCCCTCCAATTCCTCACTTTTAGTCACTCACAACACCTTCAGGACCTGGGGTACTTTCAGTGCTGATGTAACTGTTCCCACAGAAGGATGGAAGCTCTTTAAAGCCCTGCAAACATTGATTTTTAAATCCTGCCTCAGGCTCACTGCCCATAATTTGCCATAAATTTACACAACAAACAGTAGCAGGGTGGGTGGAAAGTCCTGGTGATGCTGGAAATATTTCATCATTAATATCTTCAACACGAATAACAGCACTCAAGTCTAATTCTGCTATAAATACTGGGTTTTTTTAATTTAAAACAACAAGCTTACAGAGCAACCATCTTCTTCAACAGTGCTAAAAAATAATAAATTCTCCTCAACCCAGCCTTGAAGCAGGATCTTTTTTTGGGATTAGCTATCCAAAACAAATAATCATTGCATATTTATTCATGGGGGGTGGCAGCCAAGCACAAAATTCGTGCTCCTAATGAACTCCTGATACCAGAGAGGAGCAGTAAAAACTGCTTGGTGGCTCTTGTCTACACCAGGATTTTATTACAAAGCAGATTAGGGCAGGGATTTTAAAGCACAATAATTCTTCTGTACTAGGAATATCAACTGTATGGTCTGGCTTAATTATTTGAAGTGGATTAAACTAAACCACATAAAAGCAAGTGTTGCCAAACAATAACAGTGTTCACAGGCAAGAAGTGTGGAATTGCAGCTCCAGGCTCCCCTGCACACATGTGACTGATGGCACATGTGCAAGGAGCATGGATTCATCAAAGATAATTCTTTTTTTTTTTAATGTAGTTCTCTATCAGTTTTGCAAAACATAAATCAAGGCAAAACAGGTATGGATTTGGTCCAAAGCATTGAAATGCAAAGTTTTACCCAGGACTTGGTGGTGCCATTTGTGAGCTGTTCCCAAACCTTTCATTTCCTTCTGGATGTGGATTTTCTCCTGCTTGCCCACAGCAGACTTTTCACTATATTACCCTGAGAGAGTGAGAAAATACATGGTTTTTCTCATTCTTTACCACATTTTTAAACTGGTCTTGGATATTGCAGGGAAGTGCAAACAAAGTGTTCCTATAAATCCACACACACTGTGTACAAAGTGCTTACAAGAAAATCTGCAAGCACAAGTCCTGATCACTGTTTTCCTTCACTGTTCTCTCAAAGTCAAGGTTATGCTTCTAAAACTCTGTTTATGACTGAAAGACCAGTTCCCAAACCCCTTATACCAGATAAATAGGAATGATAATCCTCCTCACTGCTTGAAGACTTGCTTAAACCCTACCAGCTCACCCTGTGCTCCTCCAAAAGGAGCCAGACTGAGCCCTGAGAGATGAGAAACCAGAACAAACCCAGGAAGAGCAGGGCAGGGAGAGAAGAGTGCCAAGCATCTCATGGGAAGCTGCAAAGATCAAGTTTACAATCACCCACCTTCTGTAAGGTTTAAGGCTGTGGTAACCATAAAAACCCAGCATGGGTGCACATCATAGAGATGGTTATTTCTTCTAAACCCCATTCCTGCAAAGATCCCAGCAAAACCTTCCAGGTGCCATTAACAGGTGAAATAACTGCACATTACCTATAGCTCCTCATCAGGGGAAACAGATTTTTTATGGCCTTCCTCCACTATTGACAAGTCAGGAATTAGTGGCCAGCCTTTAACACGTCTGGCTAATAATGACATCATTGCCTGTCTTTTGTTCTGCCTTCTTTTGCTTTTTAAAGTACAGCTCCACTGTAGAATAAACCTAAGTAAGTGCTTCCATCTCCGTGGCAGGAGTTAAAATCCCAAAGTGCAGTAGCCATTCCTGCTCCATAATTAATCCTTCCCATGACACAGCAGTTAAACAAATGTGGTTCATAAATTTTCATTGCTAACAAGTGCAGGATGATTTCAACTGGGAGCTGCTGAAATACAGTTTATAGTTCTGAGCTAAACCAGAGATGAGACTGAAAGCAGCACCCAGGGTTAACTCAGCACTGCCCACGAGCCTCCTGCCCAGGATGGAAACTGGGCATCTGCTGGGGGCCATCACTCAGTGCCTCTGTCCTGGCATTTATTCCTCCCTCTTCTCCTTTTCTCTTTGCATTATCATAAATATAACACTTTATTTCAATAATTAAATTGTTCTTATCTCAACCCACAGGTTTTTTCACCCTTTTTTCTGATTCCTCTCCCCATCCCAGCAGGGCTGGCAAGTGAGGAGCTGTGTGACACTTGGTTGCTGGCTGAGGTTAAACTCATTTCTTTAACTGCTGCTAAGTTGAAAAGTATTTGTTTTAAACAGCTCATGATTTCTGTACACTAAGACACTTCAGTATTACTTGGCCCTGCAGTGAGTGCCCACGGAGATAAGAGGATCCTTCACATTTCAAAGCATTAAATTCATAAATATTGGTAATATTGCTGCACTCCTGGTCATTACTGGAATACTGGAAACATTGCAGAATTCTGTTTTAGACAAAGTGCGTGGGGATAGAGAAATACAGACAGCACCACTGCTAGAACCTCACTAAAGCTCAAGGATAACAGCTAAATTCAAGATTTAAAACTAACTCCTTTTTACCCAGAACAAGCTCAAGGATAACAGCTAAAGTCAAAATTTAAAACTAACTTCCAACTAACTTCTTTTTACCCAGAACAAGTTTAGGGATAACTGCTAGATCCAAGATTAAAACTAGCTTCCAAACTAACTTCTTTTTACCCAGAACGAGCTCAAAGGTAACTGCTAAATTCAAGATTAAAACTAACTTCCAACTAACTTCTTTTTACCCAGAACAAGTTTAGGGATAACTGCTAGATCCAAGATTAAAACTAGCTTCCAAACTAACTTCTTTTTACCCAGAACGAGCTCAAAGGTAACTGCTAAATTCAAGATTAAAACTAACTTCCAACTAACTTCTTTTTACCCAGAACAAGTTTAGGGATAACTGCTAGATCCAAGATTAAAACTAGCTTCCAAACTAACTTCTTTTTACCCAGAACGAGCTCAAAGGTAACTGCTAAATTCAAGATTAAAACTAACTTTCAACTAACTTCTTTTTACCTAGAACAAGTTCAAGGATAACAGCTAAATTCAAGATTAAAACCAGCTTCCAAACTAACTTGGTTTTACCCAGAACAAGTTCAAGGATGACAGCTAAATTCAAGATTTAAAACTAACTTCTTTTTACCCAGAATGAGCTCAAGGGTAACTGCTAAATTCAAGATTAAAACTAGCTTCCAAACTAACTTCTTTTTACCCAGAATGAGCTCAAGGGTAACTGCTAAATTCAAGATTAAAACTAACTTTCAACTAACTTCTTTTTACCTAGAACAAGTTCAAGGATAACAGCTAAATTCAAGATTAAAACCAGCTTCCAAACTAACTTGGTTTTACCCAGAACAAGTTTAAGGATAACAGCTAAATTCAAGATTAAAACTAGCTTCCAAACTAACTTCTTTTTACCCAGAATGAGCTCAAGGGTAACTGCTAAATTCAAGATTAACTTTCAACTAACTTCTTTTTACCCAGAACAAGCTCAAGGATAACAGCTAATTTCAAGATTTAAAACTAACTTCTTTTTACCTAGAACAAGCTCAAGGATAACAGCTAAAGTCAAGATTAAAACTAACTTCCAAACTAACTTCTTTTTACCCAGAATGAGTTCCAAGAGCTGACACAGGAAGGCACAAGCTCAGGGACAGCTCTGCTCATTCCTTTCCTGCCCCTGCAGCACTTTGGGCTGTGAGGGAACAGCAGGGCAAGCTGGAGACAGCACAAGTCAGAAGCTGCAGAGTGGCATAAATCTAATTAAGTCTAAGTGGTAAGACTAAAGGAATGTAAATTAGAACCAGATACACATCAGCTCCCTCACTTGCAAGTTGCACTGAATCAGACTTCCTCTGGGTTCCCTAAATCCAACATTCCTACCCTGTAGAGCTCAAAATCAAACTACAGTCTTAGGCAAGAGCTAACCAAAAAGAATGCATTTAAGCTCAAGAAAATTGAGAATATAAATTCAAAATATACTTTTAAAATGTAGCCAAAAGAAATCCCTCCCCCCCAGGTCCAAGTCATGGTTGAAATTATTTCCACTGCTGTTCTTTTTACCAGTAATGGTCAAGAACTGGGGCAAATCAACCAAATCATCCCTCCACAGTGGCACCTCTGGAGACCTGGTGCTCATCCAGCAGCAAAGTGAACATGCAAGAACAGCAAAACCAACATTCCTTACAAAGCAGATTTGCAGCAGCAAACCAATTATTTTATTCAGTATTCGTTGAATAATTGAATAAAATAATTATTGAATAAAATTCAATTGAACTCATCAAATCATTTTCAAAAATATATACAGAACAAAGGGACAAAGGAAGAAAAGCTTCATTCATCTTAAAAGGGATTTTATGCATAGGACTGACTTGCAAAAGCAGTTTGAAATTCAAAAATACCGTTTTTCTAGTCAGAAATCCAAAATACCATTTTTCTCCTGAGGCTGATACCCAAAGTGCACACACTGCTCAGAAAGCACCCAGGACGTTTCTGACTGAGCATGCAGGGAACAATCTCATCTGTGCACTGGCACTGCAGCTTGGCAGAAGTGAAATTATTGCTCTAACAAGAGTTAACCCATCTGAAACTCTTACCATGAATGGCAACAGCAAAAATGTTACCCAAATAATACCAAAAATATTACCCAAATAATGGGCAACATGGGCCTCTGACTATTTAAAATCCTCCAATTCCCTTCTGCTGGCAGAGAAAGGCAAACAAAGAGCTCATCACTAATGATAAAAGTCAACCTGAGAGTTTTTATCAACTGGAATCTTCACAGGCCACTGGTGCCCATCCAGTTCTGAGTTCTTAAATGAGATCCAACCAAAATTATCTGGGAGTCTGAGTTCTCAACCTGGCCTGAGCTTGGCAGCAGCTCCACCACAACTTCTTGTCTGCTAACAATGCAAATGCAACTGGGAAAAGAGAGGCACCTTGACACGAATTAAACACATTTTTAAATAAATTCATATTATTTATATTTTTGTATCTGTATGTATAAATTAATTTTTTAAAATCCAGCCATTCTCTCCTGCCCACTGACCAATTTAAATGCCAGGTGTTGGGTTTGCACCTGAGGGAAACAACCTCTGAAGGGTTTCCTACACCTCTGTGTGGCCCTGAAGAGAGTTTCCTACACATCTTGGGCTCAGGAAAATTCCAGGCTGGATGAAAGCAGCCTCTAGGCTGCTCCACAGTGCAAACACAAAGCAGCTGGGTCCAGCAAGGCACGGAACTTACGTTTCTCATCGTCAGCATGGACCAGGGATGCTGCTCTGGACAACACATCCAAGGGAGTCTCCATTCCTCTCTGGATCCTGCAAAATTCAGAACCAAGGTTTCAGAGAGCAAACTGAGCACCCAGAGCACACACCCCCCAGGCTGACAGGAGCAGTAATGAACAACAGCAGCAGGACAGCAAAAAGATCCAAAAATCCAACTCGGTGCTGCTCTTTTCTCCTTAGGCCAGCACAGCGCTGGTGCAAAGCGGCACTGCTGAAACAGGGAAATCAGTGCTGGCACTGCCTTTCCCACCCAACACAGCAGAACAGCAAATTCCCAGGTGCTGGAGCTGCCACACTGCTCACACACAGGGCAGCAGGGTTACCTGCTCCTATTGCAGGGGGTTTGCCTAACAAACAGCTCTGGAGAGAGAGAGACAACAGCAAAGATGCAGTGCAGGCACAGCTGGCCTGGCTGCCTGCATGGCCACGGGCTGCTTTAGCTCCTCAGGATTCCAGGAACGTCACCTCCACACCCTCTGCCATGCCCAGCCCAAACTCCATCATTTTATTAAGATTTTCTTTACTAATAAACACATAGTTGAACTCTGCCTATGTGAGAAACCACACATAGAACTGGATTTTTTTCAGTCGTAATCACACCTCAGTAGCTGCTTTTCCCTGGATTTTGCCCCTTAAAACACACAATTTTAATTAAAAAAATTAATTCCCACCACATTACAAGTGCCTATTCTAGCACTACACCAAGCAACCAATAAAACTCGCATAAATCCAAGGATTGCATTGCAGCTTCCCAAAGCTTCACATGAATGGCTTCAAAACTGAAAAAAAAAAAGATGTTTCAGTATGAAATTCCAAAAATATGGAAGGGAAAGGAAGGAAGAGAATAACATGTTGTCAAGATGTCTTTTACTACAAGGCCAACAATTTAAATGTGTTCCAAATAAAATGGCAACAGCACAGGCAGAATTGTTTAAAAATGTAGAAAGAGAAAAAACCCAGAACAACCAAATTTTGTTGAGGTTTTTCCACAAAAAAAACTTAGCAAAAAATTTCTCTCCTAAGAACTGTTTACTGTAACTTACTTTACAGTATGATCTTAAAAAAAAAAGGTAGTGGCAACTGCAGAAATCTCAAACACATGTCCAGCATGTACATTGACTTAACAACAAGCACATGTTTGGGAAGCAATTTCCTTGACTTTGCATTAAAATAATAAACCTCACCATCCTCACTCCCTCTTCCTAAATAAGTCAGACTTTAATCACAGACTTTAAAGCATAAGAGAAAGAATTTTGAAGCATTTGTAAGTTGAAAAAATGTATTTTTCAGCTTAAAGCTTATATTTTTAAGTTTAAATAATGAAATCCAGTATGATTTCCATAGAGCAAAGTAAGAAGAGGAGACAAATTTGAAATAACAATGTATTGAGGATTAAAACATGTTTCTCCCTCCCTGCCAGAATCAGCTTTTGCTCAAGAATATTTTAACTGATCTTATAAAGTCAATTCACTCTTTAATTTAAAGACAATACCTGTGGGCAAGAGGTTTTAGAACACAAGATCTTAGCTTATTTTACTATTTTGTCTTGATTAAACATTTCCTTTCCCAGCTGGCCATATCCTCCTCCAAAGCAAAGCAAAGATTTGGAAGAGGGCGTTCCCTGAATCCCTTCAGCACCATCCCACTTGCATCCCTGGGACCCTGATGCTTCATTTCTTTCATATTTTCTGTTTTCTTGGATTTTACTGACCCTCTCACACCAACTCCTCTAGCAGAGTTAAAATTCAGCTGGAAAAATGATTTAGCTTTGTCTGATCAGGGGATGCAGCTACACCAGACTGAGATAATTCAGGATTTGGTGCTAAATTCATCCTACACTCCAAAGACAATAATACAGCTATTTTTGGTCAATAGGAAAAAAATCAACTCTTGATAAACACCAATAGAAAGGATAGTAAAAGGTCTTATTAAAAACAAATTAACTAAATTAAGTTTCTTAATGTAGTCTTAACTACATCAATTTTCTTAATATAGTTAAGAATTTTTTGTACAATTTTTAAAGTAGTTTCAATTTTTTTTTTCTTCCAGCTTTCCAGTAATTTTCAAATAATGGGAGCAGCAGATGCCCAATGCCTTCCCAGACTGTGCTCCCAGTAAGAATTAACTGGTGACAGAAACCCACACTGGGAGAAGCAAACAGGAACCAAATCTTCATCCAGTTCAGGAAATTAGACACTTGAAAAACAGCTTGACTAAAAGTGGCTCAATAGAGCTTTGCAGCTTTGTATGTTATTAAAGTTCACATCATGAGAGAGCTGCTGAGGTGTTCCCCTGGCATCAGGGCCTTGTGTTCACTCAAAAACTGCAATTCCTGGGGGGAATCCCAGATATTCTGGCACTTTTGAAATAGAGAACAAAAATGAACTGCAAGGAGCTACACACTGCCAGATTATTTTCCAAACAGTGTTAAATATCTCTTTATCTCTAAATTAGACTAACAAATCAGTGATTATAGATCAGGAAAGAAATGCAGGTTGCCCAGCAGAGTGAGAGAGGAGGGATCCTCTCTTAGCTCCAAATTTAAAACCATGATTTGGTCTGGGCAAGGTCAAAAAATGCAGCCTGGAATGGACAGCCCAGGCACCCTGGGGGAGCCACGTTTGAGAAAGGAAAGACCAAAAACACTTCCCAGGCTTCCAAGAAATCAAATTTAAAAAAAAAATAAATTAAAAACCACAAACACAGAAAACCACACCAAAAAAAAAAAAAAAATCACCAAACCAACAAACAGAAAACAAAATGTAAACAAAACAAAATCCCAAAAACACCCTGTTAATAAGGAGAGCCCTGACCAAATCCAGCTGTTTCTCAGTGGGACACAAACCTATCTGTGCAGCAGAACCCAACCTTGAATTTTTACATGTCCCCACCAAAGCACAGCCCTCTGCAAGTGCTTGGGAAGGGAAAGCAAGGAGTGAAACACAAGATACAACTGGATTTCCCCTGGCTACATCTGAGTTAAACACCCTGGAAACAGCTTCCCAAGTAAATCTCACAAACCTCTTTGTAACCAATCTCACTGGTTACAACTTTAACTGTTGGGTTCAGGAGACAGGAGCCAAAAGCACCTTTACAAGCATTTTAATCTAGTGTTATTCCAAATATTAGTTTAATATCTTCCAAAGTGCTCTTATTTATCAGTTAAATAATAAATATATTATATGCACATAATATAATATGTATAATAATATATAATATATAAATATTATATATTATATAATGTTATATAAAAATATTATCTAATATATGAATATAATAATATATAAATAATAAATAACCAAAGCTCCCACTCAGTGCTGCCCTATTCACTGCCTCTCCCCTACACAGCAGCGAAGAAACATTCTGCTAAACACTAAAGACACCAAATGGGAAATCAGAGATATCTGAAAGACTGACCTAAGCACTGACCCACCTGTCATTTTTTAATGCAACACCAGAAGCACACAATACCCATCAGTGTAAAGAAACAACACTTCATTTCCCCTCTCCTCCCCTTCATTTTCCCTCCCCTGGTATTTTTGCAAGACCCAGAAACACACAGGGAACTCTCAGCTTTATAATGCCTGATAATGTTTGGGGTTTTTTGGGTTTTTTTCTTTCTAAGCTCTAGGAAGTGAAAGCTCCAGAAAATGAGCAGTTGAGTGTTTTCAGGGATTTATGCAGCACCTCCCAAGCATCAGGAAGGGACAAACCCTGAGGTTGCCTGCTTGAAATTCAGTTCACAGGAGCACCACTCACTCAGCCCAAACAGAGACAATTCTTTCATCCCACCAAAGTCCATGCTCACAGGGGGAAAAGCCAGGGAAAATGTGAGATAAAGAGAAGAACTTTACATTTGATTTTAAAAGGGGGGAGTGGCAAAGGGAGAGGAAGGAAGGAAAAGCAAAGATGATGTTTGGGCAGAGTTAGGATGGGTCTAGGACAGACATGAGCTCCAGCCAGGTGCCAAAACCAAGGCCAAAACTGGGTGATGAGAACAGGCAGGAGTGCAGGCACGACAAAATGAGAAGGATTTGGATACAATTTGGATATGGAATGCCAAAGAGAAGTCACAATGCTGTGAGAAACAGCTGCTCACTTTGAACATTTCAAAAAGTTTTAATAAACCTTGACAAAAATACAACAAAAGGACTGCACAAGGAAAAATTCACAGTTCTGGGAACCACAGCTGTCAAGGTTTAATAAACCTTTTTAAATTTTCAAAGTGAGCAGTACTTTCTCACAATTCTTGGATTGCATGGGACTGACAGAACAGCAGCACACCTGAGGGACACCAAGAGCAGCCTCAAAGCTGCTGAGACACAGCTACACCTGCCAGGAGAGAAAGACTGACAGAAATTCCTGGTGCTGGAATTCCCACCTGCAGAAATCCCACAGATAAGGCTGGAGGGAGAAGAGCAGGATTAATAAACAAAGCCCACCAATTACAACAGCGAAAAAGCAATTCATGAGTAACAAGACACTTGAGAAACCGTCAAGAGCAAAGTGTAGATAAACACAAGTGCAGGGAAAACAAGATGGATTGAAAAGAGTGGTCAAATAGGTCAAAAGCAGCTCCCACCTGGGGAGAGACAGCCCCAAAACTGCCCAAATTCAGACCCAAAAACGCCAAGGAGAAACAGACTCTGCTGATTTCAATGGAAGAGAGTGAAACTGAAGAGGAAATCCAAACACAATTGATCAGCACACTCAGTAAAGCCACACAGGGAAGGAGGATAAAGCAGAAGTTTGATGCAAAATAGGTAAATATAGTTCATTTTTTTTATGACAGGAGAGAGTAAAGCATATTTGCCCCATGAATGAGAACAATGACAGGCACGTTGTAGCCAATAATTTTCTCAAATAGGCACAAGACATTTAAATTTCTTCAGCTATGCTTGGACCAGAGCTTCTACTTGTGGACAGAAAAACCCTGTGTTGAGATACCCATGTGAAATGCTAAAATGTGAAATGCTTAAGTGCTCACTTTAGATCATGATTACCAAGCAGCTCTGATCATTCCCTATTTACAACTCAACATCTTGGGAGTTAAGTTTAGCCTATTTGGCTAAATACCCCTTTTTTTTCCTCTTTTTTTTTTTTTTTTTAATGTATTTATCCCCTATTTTGGGGTTTCTTTAAACCATGCTTGTTATGCATGTGGAAAATGTGTTTGAACAGGTAAATCTTCAACCAGAAACAATGATTTAACTCATCACACAGAAAATTATAAGCTTAAAGCAGAGCTTTGGTATTTTACCTCATGCTTTTTGTTGTCTTGTTACATAATTCCCCCTTAACAAGGCAACATTTTAAGAAGCAAGCTATTAGTAATTTTTGAAAGCCAAGACATTTAAGGTGGGAAAGTCCAAGCTGACCTTGTCTTGTGCCTACAAGATCACTCAGAGCATCTCAGGTGCTACACAATCTGTGCAAACGCGTTATGAAACATTTAAGCACAGCAAAGAGAACTGAACCAAAGCTCCCTTTTCCAACAGAAAACTCCCAAGTGTGTCTGGAAACAATCCAAATAACCCCTGCAATATGGAGATGCCCAGAAGGTTATCAAAGCTGCTCGTGTGTAAATAAGAAACTGATGGTTTGTGATGTGGATGCTCTTAATTAACCTGCCCCAAAGGGCTGTACAGACATTTTCTATCCTGTTTTAATTACCAGGCTAATTTTATAGCAGGCTGTCAGACCTCAGCAGCACTCCTGGGTGTTCAGCTCTGGCCCAGTTCCTGCTCTAGGGTGGCTCTAAAAGCTGACCCCACCCCACAGAGGGATTCCTGAGCAGGGAAGGAAGAGCATCCTGCCCCAAAACATCCATCCCTGCTCCCCACAGCGTGCTGGGGGCTCAGCACAACTCTCCAGCCCAGGCAGCTCACTGGGAAAATGCAAATGCACAATAGACAGCCCCAAATTCTACCAACACCTGGGAAAATGCAAATGTACAACAGGCAGGCCCAAATTCTACCAAGAGTTAAGGGGTCAGATGTGTATCTCTCTTGTGAATCAAAGCAGTTCTTGTAACTGAACCCCAAAAGCCTCATACCTTGATCCTCAATAATCAGATTATAACTGTGTATCAATAAGAAGAGATGCAGAGAATTTAAGCAAGACGCATTCCATATTAGAAGGCTCTCAAGTTCACAAATAGGAAAATACAAATAAAGGGCCTTCAAGTCTGGAGAAGAGCCTTTAAAAGTTTATTATTAAGGCAGGAGAAGGGATATTGCTGACCAATTTTGTAGAGTTTTGGATCTAAGGGTTCTCAGTAGCACTGCCTGCAAAGAGTTTCACTCAGGTTTCCCAAACTGCAGTTTGTTTCCCTGGGAGGAACACTCTTTAAACAACTCTCTGTTCTAAAGTCAGAGAAAAACTAACCAGAGACATCACCCTGCAGGAGAAATCCTGGAACTCTTGATCAGCCAAGTCCTCTTTGGTGTAATTTAAAACATGGCCATTATTTCTGGTTCCTGATAATCCCGAAGCACCAACACAGCAGAAAGGAAGCGAGCTGGCTTTGTAGGTTCTGCACTCCAGTGGAAACGGGTGTTAAATTCCCATTCATCCACCCTCAGGAAAGGGATGCACTGGCACCAGCGTGGACAGCTTAACTCAGGGAATTCATTGGTGCCGATCACATCTGGGGAACACGCGGCCAGCGTGACACCACGCCGCTAAAGGCTACAGAAAAATCCCTGCCGGCGGAATAGAAAAGATGCAGCGCCAAAAGCCTTCACAGCGCCCTTGGGACGCCTTCTAGGAGGCTTCACCTCTGCTGCCGACACGGCGCCGGGGATTTTCCCCGCAGGAAATGCCAAAAATGCAAAAAAATGCCAAGCTGCGAGTTCCGGACAGCGGCAGCGTCGCGGTGCTGTCCCGGTGCTGCTGCCGGGGGATAGCCCCGGGCACGCTCCCGCCGGGCCAGCTCCTCCGGGGGCTGCTGCCTGCGAGCCGCCGGAACGGAACCGGCACCGGGCCGGGGGGAGAGCGGGACCGGCCCCGGGCCACGGGGAGAGAGCGGGACCGGCCCCGGGCCACGGGGAGAGAGCGGGACCGGCCCCGGGCCACGGGGAGAGAGCGGGACCGGCCCCGGGCCACGGGGAGAGAGCGGGACCGGCCCCGGGCCACGGGGAGAGAGCGGGACCGGCCCCGGGCCACGGGGAGAGAGCGGGACCGGCCCCGGGCCACGGGGAGAGAGCGGGACCGGCCCCGGGCCACGGGGAGAGAGCGGGACCGGCCCCGGGCCACGGGGAGAGAGCGGGACCGGCCCCGGGCCACGGGGAGAGAGCGGGACCGGCCCCGGGCCACGGGGAGAGAGCGGGACCGGCCCCGGGCCACGGGGAGAGAGCGGGACCGGCCCCGGGCCACGGGGAGAGAGCGGGACCGGCCCCGGGNGAGGAATCCCAGGAATGAGGGAATTCTGCGGCGAGCAGGTGGGGAGCGCCGCCCGCCCCCATTGGCCGGCCGGCCGTGACGTCAGCGCAATTAGGGTAATGACGCGCTGACGTCACATCCTCGCAGGTAGGGAGCGCGCGGGCCCCGCCCCCGGGAGGAGGGACACGGGGCCGCAGGGTCGCGGGTTCGAGCCCCGCGGCGGCCGGGAGCGACACCGGGGACAGCAGAGCACGGGCGGGGACAACGCTGCTTCTCTGCCCCTCTGCTCCAACCCTACACCTTTTCCTTCCCCTCGCAGGAAAAGCTACAGGGAAACAGCACTAAACCTCCAGGAAAACGACAAAAAACCCTCTCTCAAGAGCAAAGCAGTTTTTAAAAAGGAGGAACGCGCGTTTCGAATTGAAGCACGCTGTCACAGCATGTGACAGCGGCTCGGTGTCCCCAGGCACACCGAACCACGCACGAGTGACGAGTTTCAGAGCTGCTGTGAATGGATGGGGCTCACATCCCCGTCCTCCGCACGATCTGACGGGAATTGCTGGGAGCAGCTCCGGCACTTTCCTGTTTACTGCTCGCTCTGCAGCGGGGTTTTACCGAATCCCTTCTCCCGACGTGACTCACTCAACCTGGGAGGAGCTGCCGGCAGCCGGGTGTGGGTGACAGCAAAGCTGAGCCCTCCTGGTCACCAAAGCGCTCCTCTCCCCTCCGCCTGCAGGGCAGGAGCTCCCCGGCCCCGCTGCACAAAACCGGAATATTCCATTTCCATCCCGTCCCGGAATATTCCATTTCCATCCCCTTTCCCCCGCGCTGCTGGGATCGCTCCTGTTCCCACCGTGCCAGCACAGTCCCGGGCACTCCCATGGCAGCGTCCATGCCAAGGGTGCCATTTCCAGCAATTCAGGAGCAAGTCTTGCTAAAACTCTGCCTGTTTTTAGCAATGTTACCAAATCAAGCTGTCGGGCAACTTGTCATCTAGAGGAGCCACTTCCCCAAAGCCAAGGCAAGGCTTCTCCAAGGCGCCCTGAAGAACCGGGGAATGCTGCTCCCAGACTGGCAGAAATGAGTTCCAGAGCAGGAGAGGATGTGGGAAGTGCTGCAGTGATCTCTTGGCGGTCACCCTGAGCATCAGTCACCAAACAGTCCCAGAACCGGGCATTTTATCCTCACGAGGATCTGAGGTGGCCTCAGGGGCTCTTGGAGTGCATTGCAAAGGCAAAGAAAAGGACAATAAATCAGCCTGAGCCCCTTGAAGAGCCTTAGCGTTGCAGATTTGTGGTGGAACCCAAGAGCACAGGGCGGCAGAAACAGAGAGTGTTTCTGTGGAATTCTGCTCAGGGCATT
The DNA here is from genome assembly GCA_013400635.1 of Hypocryptadius cinnamomeus. NCBI lineage: Eukaryota > Metazoa > Chordata > Aves > Passeriformes > Zosteropidae > Hypocryptadius > Hypocryptadius cinnamomeus. The sequence goes on from VYZP01076600.1 coordinate 71,287, forward strand.
TCTCCCGTGCAGCTCCTCCTCCCTCGCCGTGACAATAAATGCACAAGAACAGAAAAGGCACCACAGCGGGGTTTGCTCAAGGAAAAGCAGCACCGGGGCACAGCAGGGCTTCTTTGAGACGCTGAAAGTGGGAATTGTGCAGGAAATGGTGCAGGGAGCAGCGCTGGAGAGCCAGGGCTGTGGGAGGTGCGGGGCAGGGAGCGGCCGGGATGACCCCACACACCCTGCACTTGGATTCCTTGAGAGCTCCAGAGCCCGGGAAGGCTCCGTGCTGTCCAGTTCCCATCTAAAAGTCCATCAAAATCATGCTGACACCGAAGTATTTTCATATCCTCGCAAGGACAGGTCATGAGATCTCCGGGCCACCAAAAGCTAGCCAAAAGCACATTCCAAACCTAAATTAAATCCAGATTTAGACTCCACACACTCAGGATATCTAATAGGAACACTTCAGTTGATCAAACAAATTAAATGCATGTAGTGTCAGAACAACCATGAACATCATTTTATACATGTTGCAAAACCTTCATCTGTGACTTCTATAACAATATAATTTAGAAATTGATATTGTATTAATAGACTACTGGAGATTATTTTCATTGCCAGCAAGCAAGAAGAGGAGTTTGATGATCTAATATTTGGGGAAAAAAGTAGTCAAAACAGTAATGTAAAACTTGTTTGAGAAAACAAGATACTGGACAAGAAAAACACCATGAAATATGGAAAACAAAACCACAGGCACTGAGAAAAGATCTGAACCAGACATTGGTACATATCACAAGGATTAATTGCTGCAGACTAATTACAAGACTTTTCAATATGTATCTCTGAGAAGAAAGTCTGCCACTCCTGTTTCTAACTGCTGGAGGGAAGAGGTGGGAAGGGTTTCTTTGTTTAAGCAGACAGAGCTCCTGGGATGAGGAGGAGCTCGAGAAAGGAGAGGTCAAAACAGCTTTTGATCCTTTGGAGCTGCTGTTGCAGCTCCCAGCAGAAGTTTTAGGAGAGGATATTTCTGAAACATCTCAGGAGCCCGAGGAGCATCAGCTGGCTGGGAACAGTGACCCCGAGCATTCCCTACAGACACACTTCCACTGCACCGAGGTGACAACATCTGTAAAAACCAAAAAAAAATGAAATGCAACTTGTCAAACGTTGGGAATCTTGGAAGATAGATCTTAACACAGCACAAAAAACTTTGTTGGGGCTGCTGAACTCAACACATGCTGCTCACCAGGCAAATTCACACATCAGGAAAGCAAACCCAGTCTTGGGTGATGAGCTGTATTTTGTTTTGCTCGGGTGGTAAAATTTGGTTTTCATTTAGCAGGAACTTTCTAACCCAATGGTATCAAAGGCTCTTTGCTGACTCAGATACCAGCAAAAATTTACTTTGCTGAAACCCAAAAGTCACCAGGATAGCTGAGGGTTTGTGCCTGAACTAAAATAAAAGCTGTGCTTCAGCACCCAGGTAAGGCACCCAAGGTAGGATGCAGATCCTGGGATGCCACTCTTGTTCCAAATGTACATTAATCATCAAAAATTAATCACATTCTTCACAAAGATTGGCCAATGCAACAGAAGGTTTAACCTCTGTTAAACAGAAGGTTTAACCCCTGTGTGAAGGAGCTGGGATTGTGGCTGGCCGATCTCAGCTGCCTCAGGGCGTTTTAAGACTTTTTTGGGTTTTTTTTTCAGTATAGAGGCAGGAAAGGTCCTGAAACCAGAGGGCAAAACCCCATATCCTAGCAAATTGCTGTCTGCAGGGAGATCCCATGCCTAATCTCCCTAAAAGGATATTCAGGGGTGACCTTATCACTCTACAGCTCCTGAAAGGTGGCTGTGCTCAGCTGGGGCTGGGCTCTTTCTCCAGGCAGCACTGACAGAACCAGAGCACACAGTCTCAAGCTACACCAAGGGAAATACAGGTTGGATATTAGGAAAAAGTTTTTCACAGAAATAATGATAAAAGTTCTGGAATGGCTGCCTGGGGAGGTGGTGCAGTCACCATCCCTGGGTGTGTTTAACAAAGCCTGGATGTGGCACTGGGTGCCAGGGTTTAGCTGAGGTGTTGGGGCTGGGTTGGACTGGATGATCTCGAAGGTCTCTTCCAACCTGGTCATTCTGTAAATTCTGTGAATTCTGTAATCCTACAGCCCCTACTCAGCCATTAATCCTGTAATTCTTATTGGAATTGCCTGACATGTATTCCATGACCAACCAAGAAAATAAAGCATTTCCACTATAATAAGAGTTGGTTAAAAACGCCCTGGGCAAGTTTCTCCCTCCACATGGCCCCAGCAGTGGCACACCTCACTTTTGGGACAGACTGCAGTGTTCCCCACCACGGGACCCAAACCTGGCCTGCTGAACTATTTCTGAGTGATTTCAGTGATTTCTAAGAGCAGCAGCAGTGGGGCAAGGGTTGTGTGGCTTCAATCAACAGTGCAAGTGTAGAGCTGCAAAAATCTATTTTCCTTAGGTGCCCCTCTAAGGAAGGAATTTGCCAGCTGGCATCACTGCATGTAAAAAAAGAGAATTTATAGAAGTTCTTCCAGTTTCTTACTGCCTTCCCATTTTGGTTTTCAAACAGCAACAATACAGATACTTCTTTTCCATCAGCCAGGAATGCCTGAAGTTCCCTGGAGTCTGCAGGGAAGCTCAATGTGGACCAAACTCTGCACAAAGATGATGCACTTGGTGCCAAAAGCAAACATTTTCTCCATTATTTGTCACAGATTTAATGAGGCATGGCAGTGCTTTGCCATCTCTGTCAGTCCAATTACAGTGCATGCTTCCATCTATCCACACCTTCTTTCATAAAACAGGTTAATTTTACACCAAGTGACAGCAGCTTTTGAAATCAATCTCAAAGCACGTTTTAGCACACACAAATCATGTGGCCTCAGAAGCAAACATCTTTTCAGCAATGAAAAACTCCTAAACTCTGAATCTAAAACTCTTCCCTGCAAAAATCCACATTCAGCTGCACTGCAGCTCAAAGCTGCCTTATATAAAAACACACCCAAAATTCAAAATACGTAAGATCTAATTTTTTTTGAAGATAGTTTATTATTCATTACACCACAATGTGTTAAATTGCAGTAATTCCAGCCAGACAAGTTGATCCAAACTGTAAGTTGATGGAGATGGTTATTTATTACCTGCTTCAAGACAAAGCTTGCCCTCTTCATAATTGTCTGCCCCATCATCCGAGGGAAGATGAAAAGAGACGGAATAATTTCAGTTGGAGCAGGGTCAGAACAGCAGCATCATCTTCAAGCAAACAATGAGATACTTTCATACACAGAACATGAACACCACCAACTCTGCTCTTTCAGAACATTTAACCTCAGGTACTTTTTGCTTGCTTTGTTCTAGAAAAGATTTCACCTCATGGAGGTTCCCATAAGATGAAGACAGACAAGATAGCTGAAAAAAATTAAATACTAAAGGAGTGTCAGATTAACAAATTAAAAGCAACCCCTGGCCACAACCCACTGGTTTTAATTTGTTAAAGTTTTCTTAAACATTGATAAAAAGACCACAGATGGTTCACAGCAGAACTCCAAATGGCAAGTTTAGTGTAAAGGAAAGGTCAGTACAGTCAGTGATCCACAGATGAAGGTAAATATGCAGAGTAACCTTAATTATGCACTTTCTTCTTATGCAGTAAACATCCACCTAACAGATTTCACTCCCTATTTGATTTGCATCCTGTCTCTCACACAGGACCAGATGAACTTCAGCCCAAGTGGGATCATTAAAATCACAAACAGGTTGCAGCTCAAGATGAGATGCAAAGTTATTTTCAGAGTTTCCACGTCAATTCATGGTAAGCTACACAATTTCCATACATTTGCAGGCTGTAAGAAAAGGTTCTTCAGCCACCAGGATTTCTTCCAAACCAAAGCCACCAGCAGCAGGTCACTGGACAGAAGGAGCTGGGCACCAAATGGTGCCCAAAGCCCTTTGGAATACCCATCTCTCAGCTAAGGATGCACGTGGAATCACCCTGGAAGGACCAAGCTCAGTCACATCTGCTGGATGCTAACACCCACCCTGACTGTCACACTGCTCCTGGGGACCAGCTCCGCAGCTCCTACAGCCTCATTACTGAGGATGATAATTACTGGGGGCTCTTCCTGACTGGGACTTTCTGGACTCAGGTCATTCATCTCCTCAGGACAAGTGGACTCTCTCCTCAGCTTTCCACATGTGCCCTTCCCAGGGTTTTTTCCCAAATGGGTCACAGGGGGGTTGGGCTCTGCTCCCAGGGAACAGGGACAGGACAAGAGGAAAAGGCCTCAGGCTGGCCCAGGTGGGAGATCAGCAGGAGTTTCCCCACGGAAAGGGAGCTCAGGAATTGCAACTGCCCAGGGAGGTTTGGAGTGCCCAAGGAATTCCTGGACACTCAGAGCTCTGGGCTGGGCACAAGGTGGGGATTGGGCACAGCCTGGACTCAGTGGTCTGGGAGGGCTTTTCCAACCTGAATTATCCTATGATTGTCTAATAAAAATAACACACTGATTTTCAGTTCCATACTGGAAAGGGAATCCTGCTAAAATTAGTCACAGATAAACTAGACAAACAACAGAGGAAACACTCTTTAAACAACAAAAACATAAAGCAATATAAACCAATCCTTGCTTTAAAAGCAGCTGTGCAAATACAACCCTTAAATACAATCCACTTAAAAATGCTGTAAGAATTGGAAGTGCAGTGATGGGTTTCATCATCTACTGTTGTCTGCAGGGAACTCACCTTCAACCTGCCAAAGTGCTGCTGACTCAGTCTCCTCCTTGGCAAGGACCTAAGGCAGGGCTGCAGGGACAGAGTTAACAGGGGTGTGCAGGATGAGCACAAGCTCACCCAACCCCAGACTTGGGAGGCAACGAGGGGAAAGAGAGAGAGAGAAAAAAAATTGTCTAGAATTTCTTGTGCAAATAATTTGGTTTTAAAAAGCTTTGCCCCAGGCTGTAAAGCCAAAGCCCTGTGACAGCATCATGAGGCAGACATTGGGAGTTGCTCTGTGTCAGCCCTTCTTGAAGCATCCTAGGAAGGGAAAAACTTCTTGGCTCTCACTGCTGTACAGAGAGTGAGCCAAACCCTTCACCACTGCTGAGAGCAAGGCAACTTGAAGATGGCAGTATTAAAAGAAAAAACCAAAACCACAAACAAAACCAAAAAAGAACCAACTGAATGCTCCCCTCCCATGCTTCACTATGAATTTTAAAATAGGACGTTTGGAGGAGCTTTGGCAGCAGGCAGAGATTAAGTAAATAATCACTGTGTGGGAACACAAGCTTTCCAATTTACCAAGTGCACTGTGGAGCTAAAGAGATCCCATACAGAGAAGTAATACAAATTAATTCAATAATGAGATGTTGTACTATTTACTTGGATTATTTAATTGAGTAGGGGAGGAATCTTAAATATCAGGTTCAAGGCTTTTAAAGAAGGTATCAATATGACAAAGGAAAGTGAAGGAACCAAAACACAGAGTGTTTGTTCTTGGTCAGTTTTTGCTTTGTTTTGCTTTTAAAGACAGCTCCTTGTGGCTGCAAGCTCAAGATGAAATTTAGTCAAATTTAAAACCAGGAAGAACCCCCTATACCCACAACACTTGCACAGACTTTCAGTGTGTCTTTGCAGCTGCAAGACCTTCTATTTCTTGGAAAAAATTGTGCAAAACCATCCAAACAGTCCCCACCACTACTGGAAAGGACTTGGCAGAATGCTGGATTATGAAGGCAAAAAATTGCATGGAAGTTCTTAGACTAAAGATGTAAATAAAATTTTGGAGTTTGCATGAATAATTTCAGAGTGTATAGTCTAAAGCTTCCTGTTCATATAGTAAAACAATCCATTTCTAAACATTTCTGATTGAAGCAGGCTGAGTAAGAGGTTAAAACATGCAGGAGTAAAGTGATTACTGCCTCTCCCTAAGGCAGTCATTAAGTTCAGGATCAGTTAGCAACTGTGGTGGAGATTTTTATCTAGAAAAACAGGTAAATAAAGTCACTGCAAAACTTTGTGAAACCACAATATCAAACGTGACAGAGCAACTGTTGAGTCAAACAAAAAGCAGAGCAGAAAACAGCTCTATGGAGGTAATGTCTCTTTTTCCTGCAGTAGGAATACAAAGAAAATTCATTTTCTACACAGACTATATGGCCAGCAGTGACTTTGAAAATGAAGAATACTTTGTCCTCTCTCAACACCTTACCCAGGAAAAACCACCAGAAACAAACTGCCCTGATATTCTGACCTTCAGAGCATATTTCAACTTCAATTCTATTTTTAAATTAATTGCTGGGAAAAGGCATGAGTCACAGCCCTGCTTGGATCCCCCTGCACTGGACACTCACCAAGGGCTGTGCTCATTCTGGACTTCCCCAAGTCAGAGCAGGCTCCTGCTTTAGCACCTCAGTGTGAAGAACAGGGTTCAGCCCCCTCAGCCACCCAGGAATCCTGGCCTCTGTGTCCATCTTGATCTTCCCAATTTTGGCACAGATGTTTGTTGCACACATCAGGAAGCTCTGGGATGCTGCGAAGTGTTTCTGCCAGGAAGGGATCCCAGCTCAGCTGCCCATGGGCACCCTCCTTGTGCTCAGGCTGCAGTGTTGACTCCCACCTGCTGACAGTGAAGGTCAACAAAACCCAAAGAGAAGCCTCAGGGAAGCACAGGTGAGAAATACAGACTCTGCACTTACAGATACAGCTGAAATTTGGAGGGTCCCACAGTCAGGCACCTGGAGAAACTCCCTATTCCAGCACTTGGAAAAGGGGAAATGTACAAGCAATGAGGAACACATCATACATGTGCTGATGGAGGTCAGCAGCCTGTGTGGTTCAGCTTTGTGCCCTCCCCAAATCGAGTTTAGGAGCAGCCAAATGATTATGTATGCAGTCACATTTTGGATTTTTTGATTTCCCCTTCTTCCTGTGTAATCCAGTTCATTCCCTCTGGAGCAGGAGGCTGTTCCACACTCCCCTGGCACTGTGGATGTCAGAGGCAGTGAGGCCCCTGCTGCTGACTCACCTACACAAACCCTCAGCAGTTTGATTGGGTCCAGGCTCTTCATTACAAAGAAGCCTTTTAAGACATCAGAAATAAATCATCTGCCTGGTTGCCTTTAATGAAAGCTCTGCTACACAGGAAAAAGGGGGAGGCAACATGAAACAATATCCATGGTGGAACAGCCAAGCCAGAAAAGAGGGATGTCTGAAGAACAGAATGAAAGACTTGAGAATTAAGTCAAGAAGAGAAACAATAAAGTATGGAAATGGAGCAGGAAGGTATAAACAGGAAAGTTACAAATGGAATGAAAGGCTGAAGTGACTTTTTTTGGTGAAAGAACAACCACACCTCATTAGGACAAAGAGGCACTAACATATTCCCATGTCCCAACTTCCCGTGCAACAATCCCCGGTTATTTTAGTGGATTACAGCTGTAAGAGCAGAAGAAATCATTTCCACACAACTGGTGGGGACTTCAAAAGCAGCTAACAAGGCTGAAATCAATCTCTCTTCTCTTAAAAGTTTTACACAGCGAGGCTCTGTAACAACTGCCCCAAGTACTCTCTTAACAATGGTGAGGAGTTCACAACAAGCTGCTCAGGGCTATGATTCATTCGTGGCTCTCTGCCAGAAAAATAAATACATTCAAGACCAGTGGCCCCAAGGGGAAAGGTAGGCCACTCTTAAAAAGCACAAGATGAATGATTTACAAAGCAGAATCCAGTTTTCAGCCCATATGGATGAGGAGGGAGGACTTTTTTACATCTCCCAAAGATTTAGTGCACGGACTTGGATACTGGCAGTGCATCAACAGATGGAGGGAACTGGGAACTGTCGAGCTGGGATTTGCAAAACTCACTCCAAAGAGCAAGACATGACTTCTTATATTGCTGTGCACAGAGTTCATAAAGCCAAATCAAGCCTTGCCGTGGGTATCCAGCAACACAAGACAAACACAGCCGGCTCAGGTTACAGGAAGTGCAGTAAAGTCCCACCTGTGCAGGGACAGAGGGATCCTCTGGCAGAGTGACAGTGACAAACAGAGCTGGGCAGGGCCTGACTCCACACGGCATCTGTTGCACATAAAAGAGTTAATTAGCTGCTAAACAGCCAGCAGTAATTCACTTTTTTTTTCCTTTCTCCCCACAAGAACATTATTTCTGGGTTAAATGCTCAGGCAGCAAGGTGCAGGATGGAGCATGGGCTTTCACTGTGGGAGTGAGGCCAGCTCATCTCACACCAGCCTGATTTGTCACTGCCCTCTAATGTTCTGAAGCACCATTTCAGTAGCCAGCACCTTCAGAAACACCAAACCCCACTTCTAAGTGTGGCTTAACATTCAGAACATTCTCTTTAATGGTATCGCTAAGGGCTTTTAAAAGAAAGCTGCTTTCAAATGCTAGCAACTGCATTTCATCATTTAAAAATTGCAGATTTACCTGGAAGTGGCTTAAACCCCCCAATTCCACTTTTTATAATGTAAACTTTTCAAACTGGGGACTTTGGTCTCTTACTAATAGGGCCAGAGAATGCCAGGGCCAGACAAATATTCTTTGCCCCCATAAAAAGGTTGTACCACCAGCAAAGGGATATTTGAGGGGATTTGTTTCACACATTCTATCACCAATGGATAATGCAAAGTGTGAGGAACCTGCCTCTGACCTTAGAAAGTTTCCCAGTTATTTATTTCCTATTTCACAGTAATTATTTCCTGAGTCTGGATTAAAATTTCAAACTCAAATATTTAAAAAGAATCAATATTTAAAAGTTTCCCCATGATTAAAGCAAGCCTGTATGAGTCCTATTCCATACAACAATGTATTTTTTATTGTCTTTCTTAAATTTATGCTCTGAACTTCTCCCTGGAAACAATTAGCAGACAACTTCACTGCAATAATGTATTTTTTCAAGTGAGATCACTAAATCACATGTAGCTTGAGAGATGACCCTGATGATCACATAATACACAAGGAAAAAACCCAAACATGCTGATCAGGAAAGATATATTTTATTTCCTTTTTTAAACATTAAATTATTTTTATCATTGACAGTCTAACAAGGAAAATGAAACCTTACCTGAGTTTATTTCTATTAAGGAAAATTTCCCAAATTAGCAAACCCACCTGAGTCAGTGTGAAAAATATTCTATTTACAAAGGATCCTCCCAGTTCATTGCACCAGACATGGATACTGCCAGCAATGCCCATGCTTTCATGGCATGATTAATGTAACAAGTCATGTAAAACTCCAATTCTCTTTAGTTTAGCTCACCTAAACGGAGTTCAAGTTTCATCTTTGTGGGCAGTACTTTAAGGGAAAAAAAAAGATAATCAACCAATCTGTACTTTTGTTCATGATATTCCAAATTTTTAAGTGTTTTGATGAAATCTGCCAAACAACAAATACTGCATAAGTCTGCCCAAAGAGATCCACAGAATTCTGATTTTTCTTCCAACTCTGGCCCTTGTGACAATGCCCATGAATTGGTCACTTTCCATCTCAGCCTCATGAGAGGAACACACAATTTTATTATTATTAAATATCCTTATTTATTAATATTATTAAATATCCTTAATAAAGGATGCCTGCCAAGCTACTCTTCTCCCTCTCTTATACTGTGGCAGTTTTTGGGATTCAAGATGTCACAGGGAGCATCCTCAGAGGAATTCCAAGGATGAAGCTGTCAGGGCAGGAATGTCAGAGGGCAGTTTCATATCTACTAAAATCTCAATGGATTCTCCAGTTCTGGAATTCCCTGAGAGGACTGAGTTTGGGATATTGATAATTTGAGACTCTGAGGGTATTTTGGGAAGTAAAGCTACCACCACATAGAAAATGAGTCATTTGGGCTTTAATCCATCTGTACAATCCATCTTTTTTACTTAGGGTTCTTCAGAATACACAGGAAAATTCATTTCAGTATTTACAGAGTATAATTCCTTTGCCCTATTGCCAACAAACCTCCCATTAAAAAAGTTCCTATTTCATTAAGAAAATTGGGCATGTAAATCATCAGAACAGACTTCTTAGATACACTGTAATCTTCTCAAGTATGCAAAGTCACATCTGCAAAACATTTAGAGAAAAAGTACCATTTATTTACCCATACACAGTATGTACAGACTCAAGATGTCTTCTTTAACCCTCCCTTTGTCATCTTATATAATTTCTTCAAACTGTAGGTCACAGATTTCTTTGCCCCTAAAAAAAGAAGAAAAAAGAGAAAAAAAATCAACATTTAGGAAGGCTGACTCAGGCAGAAGGTGCTTAGTGCATCAAATGAAGGATTTCCCTGGGGGAATGACAGCCTAATCCAGCAGGCAGACATGCAAATAACCTTCCTGCCACAGGCAGAACACAGTAAATAATGCCACCAAAAATACTTTTAATGCTATCAAAGCAGAGCAAATAGAGCAGAATGCTGGTAAATACCATGCCATGGCATACAATAAAGGCAGATATCTCAATTTTCAGAAGTCCAGCAGCAGTTGTTGCCTCCAAACATTTATGAGTTTTAGATACAATGGGACTGAGGATGACTCCCACAAAATTTGTAAAATGTATCCTTGGAGTTAAACAATTTCTGAAGTTTTAGCAGAGATGAGCCTTCTCTTACAGACCTAGAGTAAAAAACCACAGCCTTTTGCTGGGTTTAGTCACGGAGTATTTGTAAATTTTAAAACAAAACACTGTTAGTCTTGGCATTTCAGGGGGGTTCTGAGATCCCAGCCAGTGCAGCTACTTGCTTTTCCTTTTTTGTTTAAAAAAATCACCCCAAACCAAACAAATAAACCCAACACAACACACAGAGTGACTGCTCAGATTACAGCACAGTCTAACACACCCTTACAAATTCAGAACTGAAAAGGCAACTTTTTAGTGCTGCACAAAAAGCCCTAATTTTGACATGTGCACAGATTAAAGGTGTCCTAGATGATACTTACTACAATCTTTCCTATGTTTATTTAATTGCACACCTGACAAGGCTGACTAAAAATGCACAAGGAATTTAGCCAAAAGTCACACAACATCACAGCCCAAAACACAAGGAAAGATTTGCAACAAACAAAGAACCACAACCCAAGCGTAGCCATGTGCTGTACTGGATTTCTTTAATTTTTTAGGGGTGAGTAGGAGGGACATAATAATATTTGAATTGGAAAAACCTCAAAAAAAAAAGGAAAGTGAAAGAAAGAAATCAATTAAAGATACAATATTTTAACTGACAGGTGCATTCAAATTCAAGTTGCAAGAAGACAAATTAGTTGGCAGCAATAAAGAAAAGTGCAAACTCATTTCTGAAGGAATGTGGCACAGTAAGAAGCCTCTGATAACAAATAGGCTGCAGAGAAATCAGTTCTGCACTTCTCAAGTCTCCAACTGCAATTTAAATAAACTCAACTTCACCTTGGTAAGAAAACATCCATACATGTATTTTGAACTGACAAACCCACGTGCACCCCATATGTAGGCTCCCACTGTTCCATATTTACCAGGTTTTTGCAAAAGCAAGCACCCTAATGAAGTCATGACAGGCAGCATCTCAAATAACAAATAACCACGTAAATCCTGAAGTGCCTGACAAATCTATATGGAGATTGCACACAGAGCAACAATTCCTGCAGCAGCACAAAGCCAGGCTGAGCTCTGGCACAGCACAAATGAAAGGAGTTAAAATTGTCCAAGTGTGGCTCTGGAAACGCCCAAGCTGCAGGATGCAGCCCCTCTGAGATAGGAACTGCTGCTCTGCCATTCCAGTGGATTCCAGGGACTCCTGGAAGTGCAGTGCAGTGTGTGGCAGAACCACTGCAGCACAGCTGCTGCAGGACTGCAGGGAATGGTGCAGGCACTGCAGCCTGCAGGGACACTGCTGCTCTCAGCCCGCAGGGAATGGTGCAGGCACTGCAGCCTGCAGGGACACTGCTGCTCTCAGCCTGCAGGGAATGGTGCAGGCACTGCAGCCTGCAGGGACACTGCTGCTCTCAGCCTGCAGGGAATGGTGCAGGCACTGCAGCCTGCAGGGAAACTGCTGCTCTCAGCCTGCAGGGAATGGTGCAGGCACTGCAGCCTGCAGGGACACTGCTGCTCTCAGCCTGCAGGGAATGGTGCAGGCACTGCAGCCTGCAGGGAAACTGCTGCTCTCAGCCTGCAGGGAATGGTGCAGGCACTGCAGCCTGCAGGGAACAGTGCTGCTCTCAGCCTGCAGGGAACAGTGCAGGCACTGCAGCCTGCAGGGACATTGCTGCTCTCAGCCTGCAGGGAGATAGATTCCTGTTCTCAGCCTGCAGGGACACTGCTGCTCTCAGCCTGCAGGGAGATAGATTCCTGTTCTCAGCCTGCAGGGAATGGTGCAGGCACTGCAGCCTGCAGGGACACTGCTGCTCTCAGCTGCAGGGAGACAGATCGCTGCTCTCAGCCTGCCCACCTGCTCAGCAGCAGATCCTTCCCGTCCCTCTGAGCTCACCCAGGGCACGGCAGGAGCTGCTGGCCCCTCTGCCCAGCACAGGTTTGTCCATCCAGCTCAGCTGCTCCCCCCAAAGCAGCCCTCGGGCTGATGAATCACAGCTGCAGGAAAAGTTAATGGCTGTAATTACAGCTCTCTCAGAATCTGAAGCACTTGGACCACATGAAAATGTCTTTTACTTAGCTCTGAAGCTGTGAGTCGTGGTTCCACCTCCCCTTTAGATTTTTCCACTGTAGGACACAGAACAAAGCCCTGATGCACATGGGACCGAGCCCACAGCGTTTGTGTAAACACAACTCGTGTCTGGTTTCACTTAACAATCCATGCTGAGTTTTTTGCAAGTGTTGGTGCTGTAAGACAGCCTGTGGCTGGGAGTCCCCCAGAGTGTCCTGCTAGGTTTGCCTGGCTGCAGTGTCCTGGATTGCCTTTGGATGGATGTACTGCTGGACAGCTGCCATATGGAACAAATAATTACATATTTGTAGTGTAGCATGCACAGATATATGCATATTTACAGATAATTACAGTGAAGCCAGCAGTTATCTGCTCAGGCAGCTGATCAAGAAAGTAGTTATCACAAAACCTGAATATTTGATATGTAAACATGCTCCTTAAAAAAAAAATCCTTGAAAACAAATGCTATTCAGCACATTTGTCCTAACTTAAAAGTATTTTGAACAAATGAAACCTGCTCCTTTAAAAAAAAATCCTTGAATCCTTGAAAACAAATGCTATTCAGAACATTTGTGCTACCTTAAAGTATCTTGGACAAATGTTTCAATTGATGATTTATGCTGTAAGACTGTATTTATAGAAAATTTTTCAAAGCTTGCAGCATTCCTTGAGTAAAATATAAAGAAGAAAGAAGCTAAAGAAGTATCAACATCTCCTTCAGAGGAGCTAAATATAAGAGTTGCAGAGTTCCCAAAGCCCAGGCAGGCTCTGGCTATGTGGGAAAACAAATCAAAGCCTGGTGCCATCTCTAATGGGAAACAGAGAGGCAACCTCGCCACAGCCTCAAAGAAATACACAGGCACATTTTCAAAAACTAAATAGGGCATTTAACAACAAACAAAAACACAGAGCTGGGGCTCCACTTGAAAACCACATTGGCAGAGAAAGATGAGAAAAGTTCTCTTAAATGGGTTGAAATTCCTTCTTGTGCTCCTTGCCAGTAATGTTCATACCCAGCATGGCATCTGAGCACAGCTATTGCTGATTTACCATTGAATTTAGAAATGCTGGACATTGCACTGCCATGCTGTGGCCCAGAGCAGGCACCTCACCTTTGCTGGTGTTCTTAAGATAAAATAATCAGCTAAAGAAAACAGAGTGTGTCCCCTAGAACACTTCAAAAAGAGTCATGGCCAGCTAATGAAAATGTTCTTTTGCAAGCAAAGTATTTGTACAGTTATTAGGAACAGCAACAAAAAGTCAAAGCTTAATGGAGCCACAGATTTCATGATTCTCTTCCATAATTCTTTTATTTTAAGCTACTATTCCTGACATAAGCACCATAAGCACTGCAGAAGGTCAGAGCGTTACATTTTCCTACAGTCCTTACTAGAAAGTGTGAAAAGAGGTCTTAGGGGAACAGAATATTAGACAAGATTTGGAAAAGGAATCAAGAAAGAAATGCAGCATCCTTAGGGACTGAATTTAAAGCTCCACACTTTCCTGTAAAACACATTCCTTGCCTGAGTCAAGCAAATATTTCCATGCAGGAGCCACATTCCTGTTTTCTCTGTGTAAATTCTGTATCCTATGAACATGGAGAGCCCCAGGAGCTGGCCCAGCCAAGAATGCTGCCCCAGTGATGCATTTGAAATTAAGAAACCATGACTGGGAGAAAATCTTCATTAGAAGATACTGACAGATTTAGTATAAACTCAGTCATAAGTGTTTGGAGAAAAATATTTTAAAAAAATAAAAAAGGGCAAAAGGTTTTTGATAATTGTTATTCAAACTCTAAAGCAATGGACACCCATCCCTCCTCAATTCCAGGGCAGATCACACAAACATCACACCTCAAAAATACTGAGGTGACATCCCTGAGCAGGTAAATTTCACTCCTGAATTCTGTCACTAATGGTTTTGACCAGATTCTGGCAGACAAGTTTAAATACATTAAAAAAAAAACCCAAAAAAACCCCCAAAAAACTAAATCATACAAAAAGTAAGAAAAATCCACTCCCCCAAGCCTCCTTGCTCAAGTTTGGCTTGTGCTGGAGGCAAAGCCCCGAAATTGCTTTGCTCTACCTAAACCAAATCACAAAAATATGTTTTCACCACAAAAACCACTAGTAGAAAATAGTTTTTACATACAACTCTACATAACTGATTAGAAGGACACTACAGTTTGTTTGAAAGGGAAAAAAGCCACTATGTATAAAGCAAAAAGCAGGTAGGACCAAGGGAAAAAGAGACATTTCCCAAATAACTGATTTCAGGCACACAAAGCAGAATGATAATAAAATGATGATAAAATGATAATAAAATGATAAAAAATGAAGATAAAAATTCCAAGTGTTACTCAAAGATCCATGAGGACCCCTCAAAGTGCCAGTGCCAGGAAAGGCTGTCAGTGACTGACTGCATGACACACAAGGGGAGCTAATGAGCCTCAGAGGTGCTTTATAATCCCCACAATTTAACCATTTCTGTTCTACTCCTGCACTTACCCAGCTCTGCCCCACGGGACACCTTGAATTCAAGGGAATAACTTGAATTCAACAGGAATAACACTGTTTTTAGCCCCTCCCTTGCAATAATTTTGCTCCACAAAATCTCCTCTGCACAGCTCCAGAAACAGAGAAAATGAAAGCTGATGTTGTTTGGTTTGTTGATTTAAGAGTCACACAGACTCCAGTCCCTTTCAGCATTTTATAATTTTGCAAGAAAACTTCTGCTTTGAATGTTGCTTTTATTTTCCAGGGACTTTGAGTGAAACACACAAAAAGTTTATTCTTTAAACTCCTGTAACAAGACAGTCTTGGGGCCCTGTCATTTTTGCTGTGTGAAATCAGAAGGCCCACATTGATAGAAACCCCACACATTCTTACCAGCTGTCAGGATGGTTTTAGCACTCTGCACTATACTGGAGGATCTCACAATTCCTGAAATGCCTGCAGAGGGAAAAGCACACAGATGTTACCCATCCAGCACTCGTGTGGGGATTCTTTTCCCCTTCACCATGCACAAGTTAAATATTGTTCCAGTTATACAATCAAGCCAGCCTGAAAAGTAAAACATACACTGAGAAAATTTGGGTTTGCTCTGCTTTTTCATACTAATTAAAAGTATTCTCTAAACTATTTTATTTTATATGTAACATACAGAAAAAAAACCCAAATCAGTATTAAAACAGACAACAAGCAGTAGGAATTGATCAAATCCATTTATTTAGTGCTCCCATTAGCTCTCTACTAAGATGATTAACCACAAAGGAGTCAGAGTTGTTTCATCTAAGTGCTGGTAAATTAACATTCTAGAGCAGAACAAACGATACTCCCTGTTTACTCCCACATGAAATTGGGATTTGGCACTTCTCTGATCAAGCAGAGACACCTCTATTGTGCAGCTCTTCCCTGGCTTTTCTAAATTACAGCTTTTGGAGATAAGGCTTGTTTACCACTTTGCACTGTGGCACATTCAGCTGTCATTGTCCAGGGGCTCTTAATAGAACGGTTTAAAAAAAAATAATTTTTTTCAGAACGATGAAGTTATATTTGTTCTAACACATAAAAAAGCATACTGATATGTACAAAACTACTCACATTACTAAATACTTGAAAGAAATGCAGAGCTGCAGCAGTCTCAGTGCTAATCTTCCAAACTGACACATTCTGCATTGACCCATAGAATGTAATTGCAAATGTTTTTAAATGCTGCTTCCATATTGAAGAACAAAGCTTAGCATAATCCATGTGTAAGCAAGGATACAATATTCCACTGGACAATCATTTGAGGGGTAGGAATAGGGAAGGGAAAGGAACAAATTGTGTTATGTAGCAAAATACCTTGGGACAATGCAATTCAACTTGAGTAATCAGCCCTGTCTTGTAGGATTCCCAAATGGCTTGGCCTGGCCTTTACCCAGATTGACAAATTAGGAAAATGCTTTGGTCACAAAAGTAAAAGAATATCTTGATGTGTTCTCCTAAGAGTTTAGAGTGCAGGGCCTGAGAAGATGTGTCCAGTTTGCTGCTGCACTGCTGCTCCCTGTGCAGCCACAGCTACAGAAATACAACCACAGCACCATCAGAGCTCTGTGTGCAGCTCAAACTCTGCTCCCTGCTCCCAGACCCAGCTTTTAGCCCTTTCCTGCTTCAGCCCAGCCCAAGAAAGAAGCTGAACACCTCCATGTCCAGGTGCAGTTCATCCCATGCTGTCCATGGAGAACTGCAGCACCCAGGAGCTTTATTTCCCCCAGAGGAATCAGGCTGAGAGCTCCCTCAGCTCCCTGGTTAGTGTCTAGTGGCTCCCAGGTTTCTTGGGAATTTTTGTTGTGCTCAGGGAGCTTGCAAAATTTACTACCTGGAACAGAAAATGTGCCAGGTTCTTCAAATGCATAAAGGACCCCAAGTACTAAACTTTTTCATTTTCCTGCAGTGTAGCAGAACACTGGTGTCTGCAGCATCAGCTTTAACTTGCTCATATGACATAATGCTGCCTCAGAGCAGTTGTGCTGATGAGAAGCACCTCAGCCTTTCCCTCCAAGCTGGAGCTCTCTGCCAGGGCTCACATGTCTGGGCTAACCACGATGACTGCCAAGGGAAATGTCAGCAAGTCAGAAAATTACCTCAGCCCTGCAATCTATGACTGGGAGGATATGAAGCTCAGTATTTTGATGAAGTTTTACCTGAAGATGGAAGCAGCAGCGTTAGGTGATCTAAGCAGGCCTTGCTACTATCCCTTAAATTCTGCCTCTTTCAGGATCCAAACCAAAACACATCTTTCTGTATCACTAGGAATGCCTTTGATAATATTTCAGATAACCTGTCCGCAATCACATCCAAACCCAGGCTTTCAGGAATGTATGTCACAATTAATCTCCTGGACTTTTTCACCCTTCTCTTTAACCCACCTGAAATAGGAGAACATATACAGTAGATTTGTGTATCTATCATGTCTTAAAGGAGATTACAGACACTGGTCCAGACCTACCTTGATGCACCAGAAATCCACAGTCAGGGTCATGGGCAACTTGTAGTAAAATTTCTTCCACGTCTCTGTTCTTTCCAGGAGGGTTTACCAGAGCAGTTATCTTTTGTTGCAGAGTCTTTGGCAAAGCCATAAGTTGTGTAAACTGACCTTCTGGACTTTTATCAATCTGAATGTTATAAAAGTAAGACATTAAAAACATTCAGTTCTCTTTTTTTTTTTTTAAGAAGTCAGAAAATTGACCTCTGATAAATATTTCACAGAACCTGATCCATTTCACTACAAAAGGTCCTTGACAATGCTAATAAAAACTTCCCAAGAACAGGAAAATGCAGCATCTCAGTTTTCAACCTGAAGAATGACTCAGTGCAAGGGTTTTTATTCAAAGGAAGACACACATGATCTTGCTGTGTCTGCAAGTAAATTTTCATTGAAACTGCATCATTTCTGCTTTATCCAATTTCCTTTGGAAACATAAGTACAGGACAATAAAAAAAAGCTCCCTGAAGACCCCTCAGCTGAGTTTCTTCTGCCTGAATATAATCAAACTGCAGACACACACACACTTCAAGTTTAGCTTGAAAACCATTTTCTCTGCTTTAAACTCCAAACCACATCTGGTTTGTATAATTTGAAGAAAACATTCATCCCACATTTTGCAATCTAAATCAGAAATCCAACAAGCCTTTTTTGAATACAATGATACCAACATGCAGGCCTGGACAGATTTCTCCAAAATGCAATGCACGATGGGGCAGAGCTCTCCAAAAGAGGAGGAAAATCTGAAGAGCTCCATTCCTCCCACACAAGGTTTTAGCCACTTCATGGAGACATCAGACAGGAGTCTGGTTGCCCTCTCCACTCCCTTTTGTCAGTGTGGAGAAAATGATCTCCAGATGAGTCAGCCACAACTCCAGAGGCACCAGAGCGAGCAGCTCTGAGCTCTGTGTGGGAGGAATCCGTGCCTCAACCAGAGCTCAGAGCTGGGCTCTGCCTCCCCTGGCTCTGAGGGACCTCTGCAGAAGGAATTTTCTCTGTAGCTCTGCGTCTCCTGGAGAAGGGGCTTCCATTCTGTGAACTGCACCCCCAACAGCACTCAGCCACCTCAGGCTGGGCAGTAACTGCCAATAACCACAGGGAGGTGTGAGCAATAAAGTATTAAACACTTCGTTGATTAAATGCCCTCATTTTGCCGTTGATTTGAAGCAGTCTTGATGACTGTTATGGGATTGTGGAGAGATTTATTATCCAGCAATAAATCTGCAGTATGCTACCAGGATTTGTTTATAGCAATTTCTTCTTGAAGGAAGCATTACTAATTCTTTCCCAAATTCATTTAAATACTGCTTGCACCAAACTGTTCACAAGCAATAAGAAAACATGGAGACAGCTGCAGGATCATACAGGTTTGCCTGTATGATTTTACCCCAAAGCATTGCAGTGAAACTGTTTACTGTACTTCACCCTGCAGTTAAATGAATTTCTAACAAAGACACATCCTAAAAGGTGGCATTTGGGAGAGAATTACCAAGGCTTGAGGATAAAGAGATGCCCACATCCATGAGATGAGTGGTGCTATTTGGGATTTCACCATGAAGTTTACATCACACTTCAATATTCACACAGGGACATGCAGATTACAAAAGGGAAAATTGCTACTGACTGTGGCATCTCTCCCCTAACTGCAATGTTACACCAGAATGATGGAATTCAAAATATTGATCACTCTGGATTTCCCAAAAAGCTAAGGAAAAATGGTTTTGTATGGGTATTAATGCCAGAATATCACTTGGGTTTAGTCAGGTGATCTCCATAGCTAGAACTTGAAGAGGTTTTCTGTGAGATGCAGTTTTTGATTGCAGAAAGCTGCACCTCCGAGTTACAGCCTCATCCCTCTAACACAAACCATCTGTTTATTCCTCACTTCCTAGCCTGTCATTTCCATGTGGAAGCCATTAGAACACGTGTTTTACAGTGATCTGCTCTGGTTCCCTTGCTGGGGTCTATTCTGTACCCGTACTCAGAGAAAATGAGCAGTAGTTCCTCCATATGAAAAAACTGGCATTTAAGGCAAGTCTGCTGTTGCAGAATTAACTAAACAACAGAAACACAACAAACAGCAAGCACAGAGACTACAAGTGCTCTCCTGGTGCACGGCATAATTCCTGCCTTCTGTCAGTGATGAAGCACTTGCTTGTTTTAAAGCTGTTTAGAAGGAGAACACTTGCCTCGAGCCTTCCCAGATGGTGTTTGTACACCACTTGAGGGCAGTCCTGGAGTATGGTACTGTACAGCTTCTGGAAATGGGCAATGTTGGGCTTCACTATGTTCTGCACTTTGGATCTGTCTTCTCCTATTATCATTCTGAAGTCACCTAGGCAGGAAAAGAGAGAGTTAAGCCATTAGGAAAACCCCAAAACCACGAAGGAGAATATAATAGAAATCAACATAGTACAGAGCTGCCATCTAAAACTCTATTCTCCAATATTATATATGCCAATACAATCCACAATAATAATCTTCTAAGAGTCAAAAAAACTATTCAAACACCTTCAAGCACAGAAAAAATGTCCTTGAAGGCACATATTGTTATGTGGCCTCTGACACAATGTCATCAGCCCATGTGTCCACATCGTCACTTGGAAACAAAATAATTCCAGCTGTCAAGTAATAGTTACAGTCTTTGCAAACATAGCCTCAGTCTCAACAATTACCAAACAAACTGCCCAGTCCTCCTACTCTGTATTCACAAGCAGATGAGCTTAAATTTTCCAATTTGAGAGGTAATAATTTGCATTGTTTCTGCACTCCAAGGGCAGTACCTGGAGTTCAGCTAATGGCAGTCATGGTAAGATCACTGGATCACTTCTCCTCTTAGCCATGTATTGTCAGTAGTTTCAAAAAGCAATTGCTTTTAACAACACTGTTACATTACTGGCCTTTACACTTTCTTTTCAGAAACATGACTGAGAAGTTTCAAAGAGAATACATGAAAAGCCAGTCAGTCTGTATGAAAGCATTCTACTACCTCTGTTAGGTACCAGCCTGGCTGCTTGCTGGGTTTCCAGCCAGGAGTTGGATGCTCAGTGTAGCTTGTACCAACAACCAAAATTCTGAATCAATTCCTTTTCCCACTTCCCACATTCAGGAGATAAATGTTGTTGAAAGGTGCCAACTTGCTAGCCTTCCTTAGTTTATTTCAGTTTATGCCAAGCCACAAAACAAACACTTCGCATATAAACGGTACTGACTCAGTGCTCTCAAAAAATGCAGGAAAAAATAAAGGATAAACATTTTCTAAATTAAAGCATTAACAACTCTTTTCAGCAGTCTCCAAGGAGACTGATTAGAGTAACACATAAAATCAATTTTGTCTACTAGTACAGCCTCTGAAAGACTTAACGAAATGGCAGCAAAATAAATATCTACAAGCAGCCTTTTTCTTGTACATTCCCAGCTGGGAGCTGTGCTGCTTCAGCTTTGCTCACACAGCACAGCCAGTCTCAGCATTTTACTGGTTTTTGCTTAATTGCACTGTTTCAAAGAGTATATAAAAAGCATTTTGGTCACTAGTGCCCAGCAAGAATCCAGTGCCAGTGCTGGGCAGGTTTCAGGTGGGCAGATAAGCAATGAACATCCCTAGCTGGCAATCCCACTGTCAGCACCCTCTTCCTGGTGCTTTAAAACAGGCAACACTTCAGCAGAGAACTGCTCTGGAAAAGCAAGTAGCAATCTGAACTGCTCTGAGAAGTGTTACATAAAACAGTGACACTACTCAGTACAGCCAAGCTGCAGCTTAGACCCCCCTGTGCTTCCTTTAAAAGCCAAAATTACATTTCTGTATGAGCCAAGGAAGTGCTGTGTAGAGTATACCTCCAACCAAGCTCCTTCATAGTAATTCCAGTAAGAATGTCAACATTTAAAAAGCAATGCTGAGTTAAATTGTAACAATTACATCTTATATTGAAGAACCATTTGCAGTAGTTTTTTCAATATTTTTCCTTCCCAATTTCCTAAAAAACAAAAAAAGAAACTCAACAAATACCAACCAGGAGTGTTAAATGTAAATCAAAGAATCACAATCAGGATCTTTAAGTTAACCAAATAAAACCTTAAACACAGCACACTCAGAAAGAGATGACAAGGTATGAGTCAGACTATCAGATGACTCAACATCGCACTGAGTGGAAAGAAAAATTTTTTTTCCCAAGGTTTTGAAACATTCCACCAAAACACAATCCATGCAAAGAGGAGAGAACCCCCATTATTTCATCAGATCCAATCACTCACACTTAGCTGCTCATAAACCAAGCAGGTACAGGCAGCATTGCTGAGGCAGCTACACCTATTTCCTGTGAATAAACCCAATTACTGGAGCTGTTATGTAACCACCATTCAGACAGAATTCTTGGTGCATGCAGCAGTGCAGGCCCAAAGCAGGAAGGGAGATGACTGATCACACATGAGACTCCAACTGGGCTCCAAGTACAGCTCTTCTCAGCCACCTCTGACCCCCCACACTCACCAGAGTAGGAGAGTCCAGCAATCTGCAGGTAAAGGTCCTCTTCAGAAAAGCTCTCTGGCAACATGAGGAAGGCTGCTGTCACTGCACTCTTCAGGTTGCTGACAAGAGCAGCTTGCAGCCTGCTATTCTCATTCTGGGCCAGGATTTTCACCTGGAAAAGCAGAGCCATTTGGAAGCAAGACCTCAGCAAAGTGCTACTGAAGCTGGAGCTAGAAATGTTATTTATTTGTCATGCCGGATTGAGTAAGAAATTAATTTATGAGCAGATCTTACTAGCATGGTACAACAAGTACTAGAGTATCCCCACCACGTGAGGGAAAGGAACACGTTTTTAAGAATTAACACTGCTAGAAAAAGCTGTTTTCACACACAGGTTTGGAAGTGCTATATGCACCAGACATGAGCTAATCTCCGAAGAGCTAGTCACCTTTTCATACTTGTAAATTTAAGATTAATCAGAACAGGAAATATGAATGCATCAACAGAAATACTTCACATGTGATTGTGCAATATGAAAAAAGACTATACTAAAAGAGAACAGAACACCAGACAGAGTTAAGTTTTCTTATTCATCTTCATTCCTTTTATTTTTTTAATAGAGGCTCCCCTGTCAAATGCTTCAAGTAGTTTCTCAGACAGGGGTTGTCCTAGAGGAAGCAGTGCTTTATTTTTGCACTTTGCATGAGCAGAATGTGAACTCAAGGGGATCTTCACTTCCCCATGAGGAACAGATCACTTGAATGCCTCTACCTGCCACAAGAAGCATTTATTTTTAGGAAACATTGAAACTGTTCAAGACTGACTAGGGAATCCAATCACCTAGGGTATGGAAATATACTGGAATAAAAAAGCAGATCTTTGGTAAGAACTGAAGATAGAAACACTGGCAGATGAAGGGAAGCTGATTTGGGAAATGGATAACTGTGCACTTCCAAAAACAACTCCCTTAGGAATCCCTGCTTGGTGGGAGTTTGTCTTTTTCAAGTGTTCTGGTTAACCAATCCTGTCTTGCTTACAAAAGGCAGCTTTTTAATGTTTGTCTACTCTACAACACCTTTGTGAACAGAGGTAGTCCTCTCAAATTTTTCTCAAGTCTCATCAAGCAATTCACTTAGATGTACACTCCTAACTTGTTGCTACAGGGAAATCTAAGGGAAGTCAGAACAGAAAAATCTGTGGCACCCCAAGCAGTCACACAGGTGACTGCCATACCTTAGGATTGCCATGGAAACATCAGCAAGTTATGGACATGTTAAGGACACCACAGTTAGAGCCTTCTAAAACACGAAACTCAGCAGAGATGCTATTCCTTCTCATGGAAGACACCAGCCTTGCCTTAGAGAAGCAAAAGGAATAACCTTCTCCTTTTCCAAAAATCCCCCCAATACAAAGCAGGATTTTTTTGGAAAGAAAATAACACAGCAGGCTTCAAAATCTGAATGCCTGAAACACTGATAGCATTTATGAACAAATTTTCAATGGTTCAGAGAGCTGCAAATCTCCCAGGAAGTCAGAGTGCAACGGTTATCCCCCTGGTAAAACACGAACGTTGATTCTTGGGCTAAATCTGACAGAGTACCACAGTTAAGGAAGGCTTTTTCACAGTACAGAGAATTTATATTCACTGTACCATGTCACAAATGAAAGCAGCAGCAAATGCAGTTCCACTGAAAACAGCTATTCACTGTTCACTGTTGAAGTGACATCCAGAATTCTCCCTTCAGTTATCTTTCTCAATGGATTAAGTTTCATCCTTTACAAAGATAACAGCTGCTCTAACCTGGATCATGCTGTAATACATCTCTGGAGATAAAGCCAGCAGTCTGAGACAATCCATTCAAACTTTCACTCCAAGTTTTTTAGTTAAAAACATAATTAACTTCTCTTCCAAGACCTCAAGAGATTTCTCCTCTAATTCTCCCCCTACCCTTGTAACAAATTTTCCCTTAGCACTGCTGCCATCTGCTGAAAGCAAGTTGAGGCAGGCACAAGGGGGAAAGCAAAGATTATTTTTTATGGTCCAAATATGGAGGAGAAAAACCAACATGCAGAACCCATGGTTCATTCAACTACGAGCCAGACAGTAACTGCACAGCAAAGCTGCTTTCATCTCTAAGGATTTCCATTCTTTAGCGGTGTTAAATTTTGGCCACCCCCATAATCTGTTATAAAAGGCAAATAATACATTTAACATTAAAGGAACTTGGCATTAATAGAGTTATTCAAGATTTACTACAGGCAGAAAACTGTTATTAATATACTTCCCTTTAGGGGTTCTTTTTCCATAGAATATCATTAGGAGCTACATTTCACCTCCTCTCTGAGAGATTATCCCTCTGGGGCTACACCCCTAAATCAGGGCAGATTATTTGAGCACAGATCCCTGACAGATAAAGTTCAAACTCTAACTGATTATTTTCCAGCCCTGTAATTTCCTGTATTTCCAGAGAAAACTGAGCAGTTACCGGCTTTTGGAGGCGCCCAGCCACATAGAGAGTTTTCCAGTGAAACAAATCCTCAATCAGGGCATCAGTGCTAATGACTCCATATTTTATCATCTGGAAAAAACAAAGCAAAATAGAGGCTTTTGAAAAAACTTGTACCTGCACCATTTTCCCTACATGGAACTTACTACTTGTTATAACTGTCCTTAATCCTAAGGCACACATACCTCCAACAAAAAACTGGAAAACATTTTTATGTTTGAATTAACACACAAGGTAAAAGCAAAATCTCCTATTTACATTCCAGCTTCTGCAGGAAGAAAATGGAATACATGAAACTAAGATCCTTTCTAAAATCAAAGTTGCAATAAAGTCAGCAGCCAAATATTACAATAGCTGGAATAATCCACATTAACCTTTATGATATTAAAAAAAACTCAAGCAACAGTTTGTCAGAGACTTCAATTAAAACCTCCAGACATTTATGTATCCTGTTATTGGGAGGTGGGGTGTGTATCAGGGAGTTTTTTCTTTTGCTCTTTGACGTTAAGAAAAAAAAAATTGTTATTTTGCTGATTATTTTATGTAACTGGAAAAAATATGGGACCTTCCACAGTTTGTTACCAATCTGCAGTACCTGAATTTCCAAAGATTATCACCACAGCAAGGTAGGCAGCTCCAGAATTTCTGGATACCAAAGGACCACAGCCTGTGATATGACTGAGTCATTAGAACACAAAACCAGGGCATAAAGAGCCAAGAACACAATGTCAGGCAAACACCACTGGTCCTTCAACTGAAACCCCAAATCCTTTTTTACATCAAACAAATAAGGGTTAAACCTCAAAATCTCGTACAGGGACAAGAACAGCAAGACTGACAGTGTTTCCCTCACTCCTCCCTACCGAACACAGAGGTGCAGGAACAGGACTTGCTGGACAAGAACCACTCATGAGAATTATTGATTACATCCAAGCCTCACAGGTCAGGATATGAGACACTAAACAACACAAATGTCAATTCCAGCTTGCTGTTGTAACTTGCATTTTATACCAAACAGCCCACTTTGCTGCTAGTACATGGTCAACCGCTGAAATGAAGCACCACCAAAACTGGCAGACAGAAAGCAATAAGGAATATAAATCCAGTTCCTGAAATGCTTTAGCTATAAGTTCCAAACACTGCTCACACTTCTAAGGTGCAAGACAGGCTGCTCTGTTTGCTTTTTAATTAAAATGCTGTTAGTGAAGCAGTTTGAGACATAAATATTGAAGATACCACGAGTTTATCTACAATTACAATCTGCAATATTTGCTTCCCGAAATCTGCTTTAAGCTAATCATTTGAATACTTCACAGACATAAATATTTGACTTAATTCACTCAGACTACTTATACTTACCCTGCC
This sequence comes from Hypocryptadius cinnamomeus, assembly GCA_013400635.1. NCBI lineage: Eukaryota > Metazoa > Chordata > Aves > Passeriformes > Zosteropidae > Hypocryptadius > Hypocryptadius cinnamomeus. The sequence goes on from VYZP01076600.1 coordinate 97,311, forward strand.
ATTGCATGGCACTAAGGTGTTGTAGTAAATTCCTGCTCCATATCTCTGTACAGTACTTATCTTTTTGGGCCCAAAAAATTTAAGGAAGGAATAATGATTCCTGTTCTTTAACAAGTTCATCATATGCCAGGTCACAACATCATCAACAGCAAACACGAAGTCCAGCATATTTGTCTGAGGAGAACAAGAGGAGTGGTGGGTATTAAATGTCAAGAAGAATCAGTGTTACCATAATAACTTAAGATATACACAGTATCAAACTTCCAACTAAATATTTTTCATGAGTAAAAAAATAAAAACAAAACCCAAACAACAAGTATTAATGTCAGATACAGTTCAAAGGTTCCAGTGAAGTTGTATGTTTATTGTCAAGTCTATCAGACAGTCCAAAATTTTCCTGTCCTGGTCAAGACCAAACTTCAACCCTCCAAAAGAGGGGAGCAGGTGAGATCTTCACCACCCCAACTCACTGCTCAGTGGAACAGCTTACAGTGCTAATGAACAGCACTTTTTGGCCATGAATGGGGGAATGTGGGCAGATAAAAGCATCACCCCAGAGATGGCAGCAAGCAACTGCATTTCTAGCATATTCCTTTGTAATGCATTCCTTTACTTTTGTCAACAAAACCTGAAAAATAAACATAAACATTATTTCCAAGCTGTTGGCCCTCAGAAGATGAGGAAGCCTCCCCAGACTGCCATTTCAGTGCGGCAATATATTTGAAATTCCCCTCATACGGTGCACAGCAGTTGGACGAGATGCAGTAACTCTCTAAAAGCAGCGGTAAACAAGCTGCCACATAGTCCATACACACCGGGCTGCGAGGGACCCCGAGCCCCCCACAATGACAGCCCCACTGCCGGGGCCGCCCTGGGCTCGGCCCGGACACCCGCCCCGCTATTCCCTGGGGGTTTGGGATCGCTGCCCCTCGCCGCCCACACGCGGCAGGGCCGGGGGCGGCTCCGCTACGCGGCACGCCGGGGGCCCGAGCCTCACCTCGCCGTGCTCGGCCGAGGCCCCCGCCTGCCGGAACACCCCGGAGCCGTAGGCGAAGGCCAGGCTGAGCTCCTGCGGGAACTGCGCCAGGACCCGGCGGAATTTCACGGCCGAGCTGGACAGCACGGGCAGCGCCATGGCCCCGGCCCCGGGCCCNGTGGTCCTCTCAGGGTCCCCTTACTCTCCCCTAATGGTCCCCTCAGTGCTCCCCTCAGTGCGCAGTGCACGGGATACATGGTACCCCCAGCATCCCCTCAGGGTCCCCTCACTGTCCCCTCATGGTCCGTTCAATCCCCCTACAGGGTACCCCCAGGGTCCCCTCATTGTCCTCTCACTGTCCCCTCAGGGTCCCTTCAGACTTCCCTGAGGGTCCTCACAGTGCTCCTCACAGGGTACCCCCAGTGTCCCCTCAAGGTCCCCTCACTGTCGCTTCATGGTCCCTTCAGGCTTCTCTGAAGGTCCCCTTATTGACCCCTCTCTGTCCCCTCAGGGTCCCTTCAGGTTTCTCTGAATGTCCCCTCACTGTCCCCTCAGGGTCCCTTCAGGTTTCTCTGAATGTCCCCTCACTGTCCCCTCAGGGTCCCTTCAGGTTTCTCTGAATGTCCCCTCACTGTCCCCTCAGGGTCCCTTCAGGTTTCTCTGAATGTCCCCTCACTGTCCCCTCAGGGTCCCTTCAGGTTTCTCTGAATGTCCCCTCACTGTCCCCTCAGGTTCCCCCCGAGCTGTGCTGTCCCACCAAACCAAGCACAGTGAGGTGATGCCCAGCATGTGGGCCTAACATTTAGTTTTCCCCCCCACCGCTGCTTCATCTTAATTTTTTTAGGTCATCAGAATTCTGTACCCTTTCTTCCATTGTTTTTCCTCCTCTTTCTTTTAATTTTTTTTTCTAAATTCATATTTTATGCTGTTCCGAGGCTTTCCTCAGGACTTGTTGCCGGTGTTCCAGTTCTTCACACATCCCCCAGGGAACACAAACACAAACCCACGGCGTTTAATCATCGTGGCTGTGCTCAGGGCTGTCTCACGCTCTCCTCGTGCTGAGCCTGCCTTGGTTTGAATGTTCAAGTCCTACACAATAAACCTGCCTGAGCTCCGAGTGAGCGCTAAATGTATAAATGGGCCTCATGAAATTGAAGCGTGCCTTTTTCCCTCAGGATTTTAAAATTGTCTGCATCTGGTGCCCAAAATTCACATTTTATCGTCCTGTGGTTTATGGCTTTCAAAATTCCCTACCTGAGGTCTGAGGGAAGGTCGGCAGTCAGAGATAAATTTATGCTCTCACTAAATTCCAAACACAATAAGAGCTTTAGACATCACTGGGCTCATAATATCTGATGAAAACAAATATGAAACATTCTGTAACTTTGTTACACCCAAGAAAGTTTGATATACACAGCTAAGTCACCATCTATACAATTATTATTCTGAAGACAGACAAACATATGATAAATGGGCATTGGGAATTTTGGGAGAGTGCACCTGAAGCAAGAGAACAATCTTGTATTGGCAAACTGTGTAAAACTTTAACAATGTGAGGCAGGTTCCACCATAAAACTGCACCAGAGCTCTACTTTTCTGAGCTTTTCTACATCAAATGATGCAGCCAGAGAGACCCTTCTGAATATTCACTTTCAGAGGAGAAACCATAGCATGCTAGGAGGAATGTGTTTGTATTAGAAATAACCACGTTATAGCTAATGAATTTTTATTGTTCTGAATAATAAGGTCCCAAAGGTGCAACTATGGCTGGGGTTTGGAGACTTTTGTTCTCCCTCAGGATTGTGATTCAGTGCTCAGTAATGTCTCTGAACTGATTTAACTACTCATAAGTCAGATCATGGACCTTGTTCTTTCCTTAGTAAAAGTATTTTAGTTATTAAAGGTATTAATAACACATTGATACCAAATGCTACATCAATATATATTAACTATAACTAATAATTACTATTTAAATACCTCATGGCACACAATATAAAGAAGGGCAGATATGTTGAGCTTACATTTTAAGTTTTGTCCTGCTGCTTAGGTTAGCCAAAGATTTTGCATTACTTCTGAGAGAACAACCTAACTCTACAGAACAATTTATGGAAGTACTCAAAGAAACATTTTGGTGATATAAGTAACTGGTATTGCTTGGCTGGTTCTTTCTCTCATTATTTAGAAAACTTCATGCAAAAGCTTTCAAATATCTGTACTGACTTACTGGTCGAGTTTGTTTTCTAAATTCTATTCACCTTCTTTGCTGCTATAAAGAAGTTTTGATTTCATTTTATTAAACCAAAATAGAAGCTGAAGGCCTTTATATATATTGTTTTGGATAGTGTAGAACTAGAATACACTCATTCTAATAAATAATAAAAAAGGGGAAGTTTCTTTGAAAATTAACAGGCAGGTGACCTTTCAGAAGGAAGTTATACTGTTGGCTGACATCAAAAATTAAATTAACAAAGCAAACTTTTGAGAGGGTGTGATATCTGGGGCATTTTTCCTTGGATGTTTGTATATTAGAGAAAATCTGGAGAAGAAGTTGCTCAGATATTGCAGAATAGTCCATCTCCACTTTTACCTTGCCAACTCAAATTCTCTCCCTGAGGCTTCCAAGGTAGATTTTGTTCAAAAAACTTAAAGGCTCTGTTTTTCAACTTGTTCTTTGCTATTCTTCCTTAGCTTCCTTTTATGTATTTTAAACTAAATCTAAAGTTTGTTTCTTGCATCTACTGCTGACTTTTAAATTGATTTTGTTTCCAGCAGCACAGGCAGTGTTGAGATTAATTGTCATCTGGGATGAAAGTCAGAGCTCATCTGAAAGTTTATGTAAAGCTCTATTACGTCTCATACTGATGCTGAACTTGGCCTCTAATCTGTTTTTTCAGTGGAAGTTTTGCTTTGCTAACTTTGGTAAGAAAGCCTACAAACACCAGAAGGTCTTCAGTCTGATTTTCACTCTCAGCCAGCACTGCTGATGAAGGGAGCAGTTTTCTTCTCCCCGCTTCTATCAGTGTAGGTGTTTGCGTGGCTGCAGATCAGAACAGATTGGGGAATTGATGTGGGTTAAAACCAACTGTTTGGGGTGGTTGGGGCTTTTTAAACCAGTCTAGTTTTAACCAGGTCACTGTGTGCTTCACCACACATGTTTGTGTTGGTACAAGCAGGAGAGATGAGAAGATCTCTTCTTCTGTTGACAGTGCTGGTTCAAAAGAGAAAAGTACTTGTTTGGGTTTTTTTAACAGAATTTTCGCACTTAAAATCTTGGCTGTGATTGATCCATGCATTAAAGTTGTGTAAGGAAGGAAACAGTATTCTGCATATTGCAGTCTTTTGCTTTTATTCATTCCCTTCCAGCCAAGTAAGTTCTAATACTTACTACAGAGAGCATGACAGAAGTGTGACCTTGAGCCTTTATTTAGTTTTTTGCAATAAAATGCACACTTTGAATAGCCCCCACATAAATGCATCTGTAGGTTTTTTTCTGCCTTGCTACCCCTGTGCTCTCCAGCTCCTCAGAGGGAAGGAGTCTCACAGAGGTTGACTCTGTTCAGTGTGTGAATATCTCTAAAAAGAGACATTTGCAGCTCACTGTATCTATTGCACAATAGAAAATCCCAGTTTGGGTCTTCACAGAGTTATCTTAAAAACAGCATTTTCAATTAAAATATTAGTTTCAGTAACTCAATATGGGAATGTGAGCACTCACAGTCTGTCAGTCCATGAGCTGGTGGCAGTCTGGAGCTGGGCTCAGCTCTGCTGTGTGGTCTCTGTGCAGTGGGGATTGCTGTGCTTTGGGAGGTGCTGGGTACCTCACTGATGCTGCTTTTGCTGCCCCAGAGTCTGCTCAATCAGTTCTTCCTCTGCTCTTGCCTCCGTGGACCTTCCTCCAACAAAACTGACAACTTTGTGCCCTTGGGTTTTGCAGTAGTGGGGAATCTGTCCTACTTTTCCACAGCATGTGTCTGTTTGGTGGAGGTGGCAGACTCCTGTGAGTGTAGAGCTGTTTCTTGCCTGTAACCGTTAAAAAATTCATTTTCATAAAGTAGTGGCAGCATCTGGAATCAGCAACTCATGTTGTTTGTTTGAAATTTCTGTGTGTTTCTGTGATTGCACTATTTGAAATTCTCCATCACTCCATCTTTTATTTATTTAAAGCATGGGTTCTGGTAATTGTCGCTGGTGCAGCTGCACACACATCTGACTTGGATTGCTGTTTTTATATGCTAACAACTAAACACCACCAGGTGTCCTCTGTTTCTGTACCAAATCTGAATTACCTCCTGGAGATCCTCCTCTGGATTGGAAAATACTCATTTTAAACAAACCCCAGGGGTGAGGGGTGGCACACAACCCTTTTCCTCAGCTTTGGAGGTTGTGGTGAGCAGCCACTTGGGAGCGTTAGGGGATTTGCACTGTGTGTTACATTTTAGTAGCACAGCTTTCCCCCTGGCCCCCACAAACTCATTTGAGACCCTGTGGCTCATCAGTGTCCAAGGGATTGTTTTCCAGCAAGGATAGAGAAGTAGCTGGCTATTTCCAGGCGTCTCTT
>VYZP01076601.1:0-15921 GCA_013400635.1 Hypocryptadius cinnamomeus
GCTCAGGAATGGGATGTGGGGCTCAGGGATGTACCCTCAGCAGGGGCTCAGGGGGATGAGCTGTGTGTTTGGGGTGCAGGGGCTCGGTCTGAGCACGACTCTGCCAAAAACAAGAAGGAATTTCATCAACTACCCTGGAGTTATGGAAACTCTCTCTGCAGAGGGACCCGGGGAGCAGCAGCATCCCTGGGGAGCCCATCTGTGTCCCAGAGAGAGACAGATCCCTGAAGGTGCTCAGGATTCCTTGAAACAAACTAAAATTATGTCTTCTTGGGCACAAAACTCAAAATTGCAATTCCCATGAGTTATCCATGAGAGGAATGACAGATTTGCCTTTACAAACCAGCTGTGGGTCTGCTGGTAGATGAAACCAGCACTGAGAGATAAAAGAAACAATGGGAAGGATTCCACTGATTGATGAATGGAAAAAGATATTTGCTTTTACAAATAAACTGTAGGTTTGATTATAAATGAAATGGGATATTGAAAGACGAAAGAAACAATGGGGGAAAAATCTAAGTTCCATAAGAATTAAAAATTAAAAGGGAAGGTTATATATTAGAGAGGAATCTCTGGTATCAGGTGTTCTGGGAAGTCTGAACCTCTCAAGTACCTCAGAAATGGGGAAAGAGAGAAGGGAAATGTGCCTGGGAAATTGGGATAAAAAGGAGGCTGTGTCCTCCAAAAATTCTCAGAGGAATGCCCCAAGGCCTCTCCCTTTATTCAAATTAAGTAAAAGACCTCCTCTGTCTCCTTTTTGGATATAAACCTCTGGTGTTTGTGGATTAATTTTCCTGACATCCACATCCACACAGCTCCATCCAAGGGGAGAGAGCTTTGCACCGGGAGGATTCCACAGGGCAAGAACCAACCCAGCTGGAAGTTTCACCGGGAGGTTTCCAGTCTGAGGCTAAAGCTCATTCCTGCCAGCGTGGGAGAAGCCTCAGATTCACAGCTGGTTGCATTTCCCAAGAAATAAACCAGGGATGCTGGGCAGAGCTGCAGGGAAGGTGCACTGGAGCTCATCCCACGCAGCCCCACAGCTCCAAGGTGCTCCAGCCAGGTGCCAAAGCGCCCCTTGGAAATCGGATTTATCGGGAAAATCGGATTTTTGTTTGTGCTCCTCAAAGCCAAATGGGGAAATCTGGGATCTGTTTTCCCTCCCCGTGCTCCTGCCTCACTGAGACTTAAACCAAAGGGCAGGGAGGCCAGGGCAGAACGAGCGAGGCCCTTCATTTGCGAGGGGCTGTTAAGGTTTTATCGGATTACAATAAAGGCTGTGGTTTGATTCCCGGCACTGCTGGCAGGGCTGGGAACCACAACCACAGACTGCAGCAAAAAGCTTCCAAATTCCCATTTTCCAGCCAGGCATGGGCAGGACTGCAGGCTCCAGGTCTCTGTTGGCATTGCTGGACCAGGTGAGGATCCAGCCTGGGGCTGCTCAGACATTTTCAGCTGGGAGGGGGCAGCAGGAGCAAGGTCACACCCCATCATCAACTTAATTATTCAGCAAGGGTTTAAAAATAAGCTGCCTTCATCATTATGCCTTTAGACCATAACTTTTCAGCTCAGGAGCTTCTTTTCTTCCTCCCAGACTCCTCCCAGAAGCCATTACAACAGGGAGAAGCAAAGCAAATTACGGCAAACAAATTTTCCCCTTCCATGGAAAAACCTTGTTGGGTTTGGGGTTTTTTTTCACGCTTAAATTTCATTTGGGAAATAATTTTATTAATATAACACATCTTCTTTCAGCCCAGGGAATGCTGGCATTTTGTTGCCAATAGGAGCATGTCCAAAGGAGGTATTTAAAGCTTTAAATTAGCAGCGATGAGAAGCCATAGGGAATGAAATTAAATATTTTATTCCTCCCTGTGAGGGTGGTGAGGCCCTGGCACAGAGAAGCTGTGGCTGCTCCACCCCTGGAAGTGTCCAAGGCCAGGTTGGATGCAGCTTGGAGCAACCTGGGATAGTGGAAGGTGGTGGAATGAGATGAATTTTGAGGTCTCTTCCAATCCAAACCATTCCATGATTCTATTAATGCTCTTGAAAAGTTGTTGTAATTGTAATGGGTCTCCTTGGAAGGGAATTTCCTTCTCCTTGAGCTGTGTCACAAATGCCTGACAGGCTGGTGAAGGAACCTATCCATGATGGGATTGTGGACAAGTCCATAAACTTTGTTTATTCCTTCATCATTTGTCATCGTTGCCTGTAAGTCTGAAGGAATCTGATGGGAAAAGGAAGCGAAGCAAATGTGCCACTCTCCATCAATTTACCCTTCATAAAACAGCACCTGGAGCTTTGAATCCAAGCTGGGAGTCTGATAAAAATGATCTGGTGGGTCCTTCAGCAGGACTGTGAAAGATGAGGCCGGGTTCTCCCTGTTGAGTCCTTCAAGGCCAACGCAGCCTCCAGCCCCTTGTTACAAACCAGAGTCTGTGCAAAGCTCCAAAATCACGTTTTTTTCCACAGAAACACTCCAGAAAATGTAGATAAAACCATTTATTTTCATTATGGCTCTCGAACTTTTCCTTCTATAATACAATATAATGTATTTATTATAAAAAAATACAACGAAACTAAAAAATTCAAAACAAAATCCATCCTGAACAGGAAACTCTAAACATTTTGTTCTGAAATAGTCAAAACAGAATATTTTGACATTGTCAGAATTTTTCCCCTCAGGTTCTCTTCCAAAACAAAATTCCAGAGGAAAAAAAAAAAAACCCAACATTTAATTATATTTAACTTCCACCTCAGCCTTGCAGATTCCAACAGAATAGTGGATTTTTTAGCAGGAGCTTTTGCAGTCAGCACTTCCACAAAACCATGCAGAACAAATGACCAGGTATTTTGGTTTGATGTGTGCTTTTATGGCTTTGTATGTAAATAAGTTGGATAGTAATTAATCAGATTAGAAACCTTGCTAAAGTCAGTTTGCATTTTAATTCAGCTCCTGCTGAAGCAGGAAAATAGATGCAGTGGGTGATCAGATTAATATTAATAAGCATAATTACCTCTCTGCTCCAAGGATGGCATCCTGGTAATGGTAATATCCTTGTTAACCAAGGAAGGTCGTGGAACCGATTTACACCTGTGTGGGGATGCAACGGAATTTACAGAAAATTAATTAAACACTGATGTTGAATTCCAGCATGAAAATGTCCATATATATTTTTATTTTTTCCTCAACAAAGAGTGATCCTTGAGGCGCTGGTCAGCACCTGAAGGCGGCCCTGAAAGGACCTGCAAAGTCTGTAAAGCTTTTCCAGGAATGGCTCCATGAACTGCCTCCGATTATTGCACATTTGGGTTGGAAACGGAGCTTTGCCAGAGGCAGGCTCACAATATTGCACAAAATTCCACCCAATGAGTGGCAGGCTATAAGAAAAACAATATTGATGTATTTTTCCCCCGATTTGTGGTTTCTTTTGTCCACAGAGTGTTTTTTGTCTTGCAATGACGTCAAAGCAGAAATTCTCTTGCAAAATGACAACTGGAAAATAACCCTGAGAAGATATTGGATTTCCTACCTAGTAATTAACTAACTCAGCCTTAATGGAACCTATTATATATTTTACCAAGCCTACAGAAGATTAGTAAAACAAAAGTATTATTTTCCTTTGTATTGATTGCAGTGCTCGAGGCAGAGGCAGCTTAAGACTTCACAAGGAAGTGTTTTGTGCTCCTAAAGTATTCCTAAGCTCCAACATCATCCTCATGGGACGTGACAAGAACCACACTTGTGCCACACACAGGGGATGCCCCAGGGCGGGGACAATGATGATGACTCAGTTTGGTGACAGGGATCTCATCCATCACAACAGAAATTCACTTTTTTTCCTAGGAGAAATAGTCCTGTCTTTTCCAACTCTGTCCATTGCCTGTGGACAGACCCTTGGCTGTTTTTCCCATTCCATGCTTCCCAAAAAGCGCTCCCAGCAGTGGTCAGCAGGAGTTGGGACCTGCTGCATCCCAGGATTCCAAAGGAGATGCTGAGGCAGGGATGCCATGGGATGACACACACCTGTAGGATAGCGTGACCCAAAGAGATGCTCTCCCACAGTTCCTTGTACTTTTATGTTAATAACCCCACTCACCCCAGTTATTATGTTAATAATCCCAGTTACATCATCCCTTTTCTCCTCCCCAGTTCTGGAAAGTTCCCCACTCCTGCTTTCTTTATTGGTCTCCATTCCCTACCTGTAGGGACTGTAAGACCTGGACAGGATTATTTGCAGACATTTTTCTGCTGATAGCTCCTCCCCTGGATCCCAGCTGGTTGTTACCCTATAACCCAACCTCTGCTCCCTTTACCCATTGGCCTCAGACCTCATGCTCCACCTCCCTTGTCCCATATAAAGCCACATAACCCTCCTGTGTCACTGGTTCTTTGTCCCTGGACTCTTCAGTGTGTGGGGACAATAAACTACAGCTGGAACTCCATACCAAGAACCCCTCCTGCTCTTTTTTCCCTCAGCCTGCACTCACCATCAGCAGCACGAGCGTTGGGTGCACCCTGAGCTATCCATCCCTCTCCAGAGTCAGATGCTCTCAGGAAGGTGGTGGCTTCAGCAGCTCCTGCCAAAGGGACCTTGGACAAGCCCTTTCCCCCCATGTGAGGATGGAGCTGTGGCCACCAGAGCTCAGGAAGTGGTTCAGGTCACTCTGTCAGTTTCTCTGGGTCTGGATTGAAGGTNACTCTACCCTACAAGATGATTTGTAGGGTTCCTTCCAGCCCATTCCATGACTCCATGATGAGAAACAGTATCAGGGAGCATTCCATCTGGAAAAGAGAGGGCTCCTCTCCACGAGTGTTGAGTGACAGCTTCAAACCTGTTCCTTTCCACCCAACCTGGGAGAGGTGCACTCGGATTTCGAGGGAGAGGAAATATAAAGTGTTTCCTCATCCACCCTGGCGCTATCTCTACAGCAGGCAGGCCCCTCTCCCTCTCTACAATAATTTCCCATTGTGTAGAATCAAACTTTATCTTCAATTCTTCTCCTCCATTCTAATAATAACAAGGAGACTTGGGAGTGTGGCCTCCCAAGTGATTCATTCACTAAACACTGTTGATTGGGACTTCACACCAACAGTAGGCAGCAATTTGGATTTTTTTTGTCAGAGATAACAGTTCTTTTGCATTGGGATGAACTCATTATGGGCCCTAGGACTGGGACACGATTATTTGCAGACACTTTTCTGCTGATAGCAACAAAGAGATGAGGCAAAGTAATGGGTTGGGGCAGAACTCATTAAATGTTGAGGCAGAACAATGGGCTCTCCCAGCCTTTAACTCCTTAGATTCATCTGGATCTTTCCAACTTCACATCCTCCAGCCACTGGAGACTAAAACAACAATGGGCTGAGGGCGGCAAGAAAAGCCAGGCAATTATTTCACTTCGTTAGGAATTTAATGAAATTCTCCCCATCTGAGGCAGATAACAGCACCAGGAGTAAATTGGGTCTGTGAGGCTCTGACGTGGGAGACCAAAATGGGAGAAGATCAGTGAGTAACTGCTCCCCTCTGGGGGCTGGCACTGGCTTCAGGAGGAGCCCTAAATTCAAATACTGACACACCTTGAAGGGACTATCAACATCTACCCACAGGTGCTTGGGGTGCCCACAATTCAACACCTAAACACAGACTTAGGCAATTGTCTGGGCCTCATATTCAGCTGGTGCAGGTTCTTTTAATGTCTCCTGGATTGCTTTACATGTCTGACAGGCCCTGTTTTTTTCTATTTGCCCTGCAAGTGCAAAAATGCTGCTGCAATAGCCAGGTCTTTCTCTTCTGAGGTTTACTTTATCATCTTTGTCTCATTACTGCCCATCATGTCTTATAGGGTCTTTATTCAGAAGATGAAAATAGAAGGGTGTGGGAAGGGAGGGGAAAGAAAGGGAAAATAACTTTTCTAGGAAAAAAACCACCAAATAATTAATTGAACTGCATGGGTTTTATTATTTATGCACCATACTTGGGAATACTAACATAAGCTGAGGAGAGAAATTAAAATAGAGATGTCTCTGCTGTCAAGGGGAAAAGTCCCTCAGCAACTCATTTCTTTCTCACCTTTGCTGTGTCTTAGGGAGGAGGATGCCCAGAAGAGCAAATCCAGGCTGAGGGGATGGTGGCATTGGCTGTGCCCCTGCTGTCACTTCTGCTGCAGGGCAGGGATGGTGGGGCACAGGTGGCAGTGGCAGACATGGGCACAGCTCCACCCAGCTCATCCTTGCACAGTGGGAGCTGAAAACACCAATTTTGCCTTTCAAGAGCTTTGTCCTGGTGTAACTGTCCGATTCTCTCTCGTGCCAAACATTACAAGAGCCATTAACAATTAACATTTCTGTCAGAGCAGAGTTTCAGGTACCCTTTCCTGGGACACATCCCCTGAGTTCCCACTTTCTCACATTTCCAGGTGCCAGAGCTCCTTTTGCCCAGGCTGTTTTGCACCTTGGATTTTGCCAAGTCTGAAGCTACCCTGGACAAAGCAGCCAGTCCAGCCCTGAGACCCAGGGAACCTCCAACTTCTTTTATCAATTCAATCACAGTCTTGACCACAGCAAGTTTCCAAGGGTTTTTACACTCCTGTCTGACCCTGACCTTTTTTCCTTTTTTTTTTCCTTTCTGTTCTCCCTGCAGTTGATAAGAATTAAGTAAATAATAATTGTTAATAAGTTAATAAGAATTGTTTTTTTCCTTGATAACTTAGCTGAGGTCACATGGACATAAGAATTTTGTCCTCCTGCAATTGCAGCCTGTACTTACCTGCACTTAGAGGATACTCAGGGGTCTCCACTGAGGGAAGGGAAGATGATGAAGACCTGCAAACCTTGAATGTACAGTGAACAGCTGTGTCCTTTATAGAGAATAAAATTCACAATTTCACTGTTTTAGAATCCTCTCCATTTTCCATCTTTACTTGTTGAAATTCAACCTGAATCCCACCACTGGGAACACTCACACTCAGGCAGAGACCTCAAAGAGGACACACTTGGAGGTGTTTGAGGGATGGCTTTGACCTGGGAATAACACCCACCCTTCTGGGATCAAGGACGAGCAGGGCGATGATGCCCCAAGCTGCAGGTTGCACACACACTGCCCAGCAAAGAGGGGGATATTTTTTTTCTCTCTGTTGTTTCTTGCAGGTGAATTCCTCAGCCACCTGCATAGAATTTTCCCTTCATGGCCAGGAGCACGTGGCCCAAGGCTTGGTGGGGGTGTGGGTTTAACTCCCCCCTTCCTCTCCCAGGCTGAACAAACTTTTGATTGAGAGATCAACTCTGGGCTTTGCAAGAAAAGCAATTTTGGGGGGTGTGTGTGTGTGTGTGTTTCTCTTTTCTTTCCATCATACTAATGAAATTTGCAGACACTGAGAGGAAACTGAGAGTTATTTATAGGAGAGAAAAGAATGTGAGGCCTAATTGTGCTTAGTCTATTGCTAAGTATGTAATCTGTTTGCTATTACCCTTCCCAGTCCTGCACACAGGTCCTGGGGGGTTAAGTGGAACACAGACATCTGATGAAGGGAAAGTATCAGGTGGAAATGTTTGCAAGCTTTAAGAACAAGTGAGACAAGGAGGCAGAGGCATTTTTAGGGTTAATCGAGTTGGGAAATTAGGATTTGTTAAAATGTTTACTTTGCTAGTTACTTTTTCCCAGTTCCAAGGTTTCTGTGTCCCTGTCCATGATGTGCTGGGGGTGCATGCACAGGGTGAGGGTTTAGGAGCTGTGGCTTTGCCCTCCCCTCCTTTGCCTACCTCACAATCATCATCCCAGCTCTGAAAGGCTGGTGATAAAGGGCTGAAATGTTCTGTAGAAACAGAGCTGGTGAATCCTTGCACTTTTCCACATTGTTTTACACAGAAACCTCTCCAGCTGGCCCCTAACCCCAGAGCAGCCCTGCTGCATCAGGAACCACTCTGCTGCCCACAGCCCCCTCCGTGTGCCCTTTGCTGCCCCACATGTGAGAAATGATACTCACTTCTAAAAATTGAACTGGTTTATTAAAAAAACACAACAGAAGACTGAATAGAGAAAATATTATAGTGCTGGGAGCAGAGGATTTTCCCCACCATGTGCTCACCCACACAATGGAGGTTTCTCCTTTTATCCATTTAGCCCCTCCCAAAATTTTGTCAATCAACTCCTTCTTCCCTGTGCAGTGGTGGAGATCACTTTGATTGCAGGTCAGCTGTTGCCCTCCCAAATGTCCCAAACCCAGGCCACCCCATAATAACAACACAAGTGGGGGTAAAACACAACTATAAATCTATAAAATTTCTCTTAATAAATACATAATATTTGCCTTTTGATTGTGAGAGTCAACCACGGCATTACTCATCTGTCACACAGACATGGGGGACAAATGGGACCAGGGCCAGGGGCACAGGGACCCCTCTGTGGGGTAGCCCCAGGGTAAAGCTGAGCCTAGAGCTGGGCTGAGCATGGGGACCTGAGCTGCTGAGCTTATTCCTCATGGAAAAAGAGGAAAAGTCAGACATGCAACCTGATACAGCTGCTAATATCTGCCAGGCAGGAGTGGAGCACTCCACAGCTCGGGACTGAGCTTCTTTCTGCTGCTTATCACCATCCACTCATGCTGGAATATTCCATTCCTGCAGGTTTGGAGAGGCTCTGAAGGATCCTGTCACCTCTCCTGGGTCAAGGTTCCTCAGCCTTCCAGATAAACACTTTTCCCAGGATGTTTTGCCAGATGCCATGGTGACTCACCCTTGTCACTCCTCTTCGCTGGGACAGCAACACTGAGGGGGAAAACAAATGGTATTTACTGCCAGGCCCAAAATGGGCTTGGACACTGCCAGCAGGATTTGGGAAGACAGAAATAGAGGAGTGATTATGGAGTGCATTGCAATTAAGAGACAGCCCTCAGGATCCTCCTCCAGAGGAGGGCTGGCTCCATCCAGGCTGCCTGCCCTGCATGGATGGATGGAAAGCTGCTGGAGAGTTGTGAGGGATGCAGGATTCTGCTCCCAGCTGGGCTCACCAACCAGTCTGCCCCTTCCCTAAAGGATTCAGGGACAATCAGTGGCAGCAAATCCAAGGCAGGGATGAAGAGCTGCAAGATTTTTTCTCTTTGGCTGGTGAACACCCAGCACACCCCCAGGGCTGGGACCATCCCCTGCCATGTTCCCTGCAAGCAAATACAGAAGAAGAAGGACAAAGGCTGATGATTTACAGTGGCAGGTGACATTTTGGGCTGAGTCACTGAGAGATGTCCCCTGTGCATCCCCATGGGAATGATCCTTCTCCAGCCTGCTGGAATTTCCCTTCAGGCCCTGCTCCTAACTCTCAAATAAATTGACTTTATTGAATGGGAGAATGAAGAACTGTCCTGGTTACCACATTTCTGCTAGGCCACCAAGGAAACACTGGTTTAGGGTGTGACATTTGGGGTTTTTGTAGGATAAACATGAGGAAATGCCAGGCAGGTGATCTGCAGCCAGGCCCACGAGGCCTCCTCCACTGAGAGTAAAACACGGGATGCCAGTTGGCCACTGGCCAGTGATTTGGCCACTGACCAGCTGGCTGACACTCCTGCCTTCCATGCTTTCCTCCTGGATCCGATGGGAGGGGGTTTTACAGCAGCAATGAGTTTATTCCTGGGGTAAACAGCAGAAATTGGAGGGTAATTGCAGCAGGGAGTTCTCTTCCTGTTCCAGCGCGAGGAACCCGCTGGGTGCCAACTGGATGTCAGCCCTCCAAACGTGAGGCCAGTTGGCAGCTGCTGTGCTTTTGTCCCTCTCAGGGCTGGCAGAGGGACGTTGGGAAGTGTGGGGATGGGGATCCCATCAGCCCATCCCTCAGCAGGGCGAGCTGCAGGCCCAGCAGCGAGGGGATGCTGCAGGCAGGACACGGCTCGGGCAGGGTGAGCTGTGCTGGGAGGCAGAGAACCAGCACAAGGTTCAAAAGGGAATAACTGCAGCAACATCTCTGCCTTGGGGAAACAGCATCTCCAATTGGATTTCAGCTGCACATGTCAGAAAAAAGACAAGTCTGAAATCAGAAGTTCAGCCTGGGCAATCTGCTCTGTATCGTGCACTGAATTGGCTCAGGGAGATGCAACAGCTGGCAAGAAGCTTTTGTTATTTCTCTCTTTTTTTTTTTTTTTTTTTTTTTTTTTGGGTTTTGTTTTTTTTTTGGTAATCAATTATAAATCAAATTATTTTCTCTGTCTCCTGCTGCTAACAAAGGCTCTGCAGTGCCAGGTTGATGTGTTTGTGCCATTATTTGAGCATTGTTTGGATGTGGGTGTGATGTCCAGGGTGTCACTAGCTGCCTGAAATCCCTGGCCAGGTTATGGCTGCTCACATGCAGGCTTTGAACTTCTGCTTGCTGGCTTTCCCAGCATGCTTCCTATTAATTAGCCCTCAGGAATTAATAATTCAAAAGTCTTTCCTCCTGCTGCAGCATTCTGACACCAGTGAGCGTGGCTGTGCTGTTGTAGATAACAATAGTGAAATATTCACAATTTAATATCCTTGTTCTCTCCCAGCAGCGAGGCAGAGCCATCCCAGGCTCCCAATTTGTTTTAAAACTCAGCACAGCTCAGCTTAGACAGCCTCCCCCTGCTTTGGGTGCCTGAGCTCACAAGTGGCTCAGGAGATTTGTCCCCATTGTGGCAGGGCCACAACACAAAGGCCAAAGCAATTCCCCCTCATTTCCATCCAGTGCTGAAAGTCTGCAGGAAAAACAGGAATTAGGATAGATGCAGGATTGGGTTTGCATTTGCTTTCTGCTCACTCTCTATGGCCACGCTCACACCAAAAGACACAAGTCCCACCAACACCTGGAGGGAATTGTGATGAAGGAAGTCCCTGTAATGACCAAACAAGAAGAAAATCTCCTGGAAATCTGTCAGCTGATGGACATCTGGGAACAGGAATGCAAACACAGCACTGGCATTGAGGGAGGAGTGACCAGCCACACACTCAGCTCCCCACACAGACCTGCCCAGCAGGTGAATAAATCCCAGGGAGGACCAAGAAGAACTTCCCCCAGGATAGAAGAGCAGCTCCATTCCTTCTATGGACACTGGGAATGCTCTGTCCTGGCCCCATTCCTCCCATGGACACTGGGAATGCTCTGTCCTGGCCCCATTCCTCCCATGGACACTGGGAATGCTCTGTTATGGCCCTGTCCCCTCCATGGACACTGGGAATGCTCTGTCCTGGCCCCATTCCTTCTATGGACACTGGGAATGCTCTGTCCTGGCCCCATTCCTCCCATGGACACTGGGAATGCTCTGTCCTGGCCCCATTCCTCCCATGGACACTGGGAATGCTCTGTCCTGGCCCCATTCCTCCCATGGACACTGGGAATGCTCTGTCCTGGCCCCATTCCTCCCATGGACACTGGGGATGCTCTGTCATGGCACGTGCAGGAGCCTTCCCTGAGAAATGCACAGGCTGTTCCAAGAATTTCCATGAAAACAGAAACAACAGCAAAAAATGATGCAGCAAACACAAAGCAAAGGTCAGAGGGCGCAGGTGAGAGGCTTTGCTGTCCCTAAATCCACTCAAGAAGAGCTTCATGGCAAACTCCCCCCAGTGCTTTGGGTCCTGCCTCGTCTCCTTTGGCTGCTCAGTGAGAAATGTGAATTTTCCATGTGTTATTCTGTCCACAGCTATGAATACTCACAATATATTGACAACATGGAAAGAAAAAAGAATTTGTTTAGTTAGAAAGTACCAAAATAAAAAGTGTCTCTTTGTTTAGGATGAGACACCTAAACTGCAATCAACAACTTCTCTTGAGTCAGAAACCATGAATCATCCTCTGAAATCAGATCACATTCAAGACTAGTTTCTCTTGGTATTGCTGAGGAATTTCAGATATTTCCATTGGGAATAGAGTTATTTCTTTAATCACCCCAAGGTTAGTTTGTTTAGTCCTATTTTTTTCTTGTGTAATGAAGGTTGCCCAAACGTAAGGAATGCTGTGATCTAAAAGTGGAGTGGAAAAAAAAAAAATTGTGAGATCAGGACAATATTTAGAGACCAAAGTGAAGTGGAGATACAAATTAGACTATTTTATCCTGGCAGAAAGTTCATAAAGGCTTATGACCATCTTGGTAAATACTACACAAAAATAGATCAAGTCACTGATAGAAGGTTTCTCCAGCCAGCTGTACGTGAAGCAACAGAGAAATGGATTTGAACATGGGTTTAACAAGTTTTCTCTGTTATCAGGGAGAATAGTAAGTGTCAGGAGTGTTGGGATGGATGTCAGAAAAGGTTCTTCCCCCAGAGGGTGCTGGGCACTGTCCAGGCTCCCAGGGAATGAGCACGGCCCTGAGGTGCTGGAGCTCCAGGAGTGTTTGGAGTGGGATTGTTGGGGTGTCTGTGCAGGGCCAGGAGCTGGATCAATGATCCTGTGGGTCCTGCCAGCTCCAGGTATTCCATCACTCTCCATCTCTGTTATTTTTGTGTCACCTCTTTGCTCTATGACACACCAGCAAGCACCCAGCTCCTCCTGCTCTCACACCAGGGAGTGTGGGGAGAGGAGGCTGTGCCAGCTCCCAGCCCACCCAGCAGAGCATTCCAGAGCCAGCCTGGATCATCCCTGCTCTGCCCAAGGCTGCAGGGAATGACAGGAGCATCCAGAGGGTGATTCACCCCATCAGGGCATGAATCACCCACTGACACAGCCAGCTCCCACCACCAGCCACTCCAGAGCCTTTGCAACGGGCTGGAAATAGATATTTAACTTTAAATTCATAAACTTGGGTGAAATCAGTCCCATCCAGTGGGATTTTTTATCCCAGGTCCATTAAGCATGTCCCATCACTGCTTTCTTTGGGAGTATCCTTCAAGTCATGACGTATATTTAGGCAAAATCTTCCCTGCTGCTTGGATGATGGTGGGAATTTCTCAAGTGTAATTTTTTGGGTTAAATCAAGCATTTGGCCAATCTCACTGAATCAGCAGCTCTGAGCAACAGCAGAAAGTGAAGCTCCAAGTGCAGGGGTAGAAATTTTGATGCAGAGGGTGAATAATACATGGAAGTGAAAAGTATCCTGTTATTTTCACCTCCTGCTTCTCAAAGGGAGAGAAGGAGAGGGAGAGAAGGCGCTCACTGAAAATCCTGAGTTAGATTTTTTAATAACACAGATTTCTCCCCCACTTTTCTCCCCTCCTTTCCCTTCACATAGTGAGAAACTTCTCGAGGTTGCCAATGGCACTAAAACAGCCTGTCCACTTTCAGAATTTCAGTCACCTCTTAAACACTTAGAGGCTGAATTGAGTGAAAACCCGTTTTCAGAAGAGTTTCCAAGGAAGTAGAAAGTTTCCACACCCTGAATCTTGCACTCAAAGAAGTGGAAACTGGCTGGTGGCTGCCAGCAGTCTGAATAGTTGTATCATGGGCTGCTGAATGCTTTATTCTGTCATAAAAGACACGAACATGCTTGGTGCTCCACTAAAACACACAAATACCCTTTGAGAAATGTAGCTGCACAATATATGACTTGTGAATTCTTCTCTCCTTGCATTTTCTTGGCATAACGTTGCTTTTCAGCTGCCTTGTACCAAATAAATTCTGATGAAATTGCACAGCTTGTGTTTTGCAAAATTCAAGCGTTGCAATCACAGCGAGAAAAAGAGAGAGGAATGTGCCTTGTACTAAAGACACCTGGTTGAGAAAATCTGTAGCCCCAACTGTTTGGGAATGACTAATCAGGAACCACATGCTATGTGAACTTTTACTGATCTTACCTATTTATGGTTTAAAATGCAAAGTCTGAACTCCACAGAGTGCTACAAAGCAAAATAAATGATCAACAAGACATTGAGTTGAGACTCTGCACTGGAGATCACAGATTTAGAAGCTCAAATGTGAAACAAATTTGGGGCATTTTAGGGATGCTGAACTTCCCACTCTGCAGTGAGGAGAGCAAGATTTGTGCCCAAATTTTCCTTTTTCCTTCATGTGGGAGAATCCAACTGGGGAACCAGGAGTGACCATTGGGAGGATTAATTCCCCAGCTGGCCAAGCTGTTGATCTCTGGGTAGATTTTATTATTGATTGGGTCTCTTTTCCCAGCTTGCAGCTCAAAGGAGGTTGAGTAGCAATTGTTGGCAAAAGGTATTTTTTGGCTGGAGGTCCATGGTGAAAGGACACTGGAGAGCTCAGAGATGGATTTGTCTTTCTGCAATTCCCTAAGACCTGACCATACCAAAAGGAATTGTACAATAACAAAATTTAGAGTTTAAAAAGCCTTTCCTTGCTGCTCACCCTTTCTACTTTGAGCAAGACTTGCTGCTTACAATATTCCAATTAATGGCTGCTTTAATGCAAGGGTAAAGGTAATAAAGGAAAAGACAACGTCGAATTTTAAAGTTTGTCCTCATTCAGTGCTTTGAGTCTATGGAAAAGCTCTGGACTTAGAGGATCCACTTAGTGTGGGACATTGTGGTGTTCCCACTGTTTGACCCTGCTTGATGATCCTCCATTTATATAATAACATAAAACTACATTTAGCAACCCATTCAACCACCTCCTGTCAAGGATTTGATTTAATTTCCAGTTTAGTGGAGCGTGTAAATAATAACAAAGCTGTCCAAGGTTTGAGAATTAAGTTGCTTAGGGGTGCTGGTTAAAACACTGGAGAGTGTTCCATGATATATTGGGATTCTTCTATGCTCAACACTGATGTTTGCTGCCAAAGTCTTGTTATCATTTTGGTACAGTAAAGAATTAAATTATTATAATTAAATGGTTATTATGTAAAAGCTCTTTGCTTTCCATTGCCTTTCATATTATACAATAGAAAGCAGGTATTATATAAAGCAACCAATCAAAGAAAACAAATCCCCTTTCCAGAAAATCCTTCTCCTTCTAAAGTGTGATCAAATGCTAAAAGCTTTTGTAATGAGCAAATAAAGTTTGTGAACGAGATTTATTTCTCTACAAACTAACTTATTTTCCATTTCAGTCCAGAAAAAGAAATCATCACCTTTTCCTGTTGATAAATTTCGGGATCAAAATGCCAAGTCATGGGTGGGTTTGGAAAATCTTGTTTGTAATCAAAGGCTTGGCCAACTTCCTACATTTTTTACATTTTAATTATACACTGCATTGGCATCCTGCTATAAAGACATTACTTTGTGGAAACTCCCAACTATTTACATGACTAAGAACTTAATTGAATCAAGAATTTTTGCTCTTTCTTCTCTCTTTTGATTTTTTTTTATTTTAAAAAAGAGCCATCATTCCCATTCCTTGCTGTGGAAAACATTCCTTTGCTCCTGTTGGATTTTGGTAGCAAACACAAACAAGACTTTTGTCCTCAAGCAGCATTTCAGACACATCATCTGATGTCTCAGGATCTCTGTCTTTCAAGGAAATGTTAATTATGCTGCCAAATGAGGTTAACAATTCCTATAAACCCCACGTAGGTGCTCAAGTTTTGAGGTTCCCCACGGGCTGGAAGGGTTCAGATATGATTTGGTACCTCCTTAGGAGCATCAATCCCCTCTAAACCTGCATGTCTGAACTGGCGATTGGCTCAGTTTAACAAATTCTTTGGGGAAAAATTATCTCAGATCATCTTTCCCAAGTGGCCATGGGGAATGAAAAGAAAAAATGGATCTAATTTTGGTCCATGAGGAGCATCAGGAAAACCCAGAGCTGTTCTGAGCGGGGCCATGAAGGCAAACATGGTGCCTGAGGGCATCCAAAGGGCAGCAGAGCAGGGAGGAGATGTTGGATTTTCATTTCCGTGCCTCGAGATCATCTCCACAAAGGATGGATGGATGGATGGATGGATGGTGGATGGATGGATGGATGGATGGATGGATGGATGGATGATGGATGGATGGATGGATGGATGGATGATGGATGGGTGATGGATGGATGGATGGATGGATGGATGGATGGATGATGGATGGATGGATGGATG